>LZPO01018424.1:0-10572 GCA_001675575.1 Neotoma lepida | reverse complement strand
ACTGTCCTAGGCCAATTTCCAACTAATGAGTTGTTTGGAGTGTTTTACTCAAATACATCTTAGGACATTAAACCAATTCCTAAACTAATTGGGGTCCTCATCCCAACAATCTCAACTTCTTACTGGGGTCTCTATTGTTGTCCTTGGTGTTGTTTTGGTTCAGGGATTTTGTTTTGTTTTTTAAGACAGGGTCTTGGGGGTCTCAGCATGTAGCCAAAGCTGGTATTGAACTCATGATCCTTCTGCCTCTGTGTTCTCCAAACTGGGATTACTGGATTACAGACCTGTGTCACTGTACCCAGCTTCCTTATTTAAATTGGAAAGGGTCTATGGGCATCTGCAGAAGCTGTGTTACATCTTCTTTGGCTTGTAAACACTACTTAAAAGTTCTATTAACTGGCAATCCCCAACACTCATGTTCTCATGCAGAACACAACGCATGCTCTCTCTCAAGAGGCCATTGGACTCAAATTATAGGAAAGTAGAGGAAGAACAATGATGTGTGTTTAAGAAGAAATAGGAAGCCTCAGCCTGCTGCAACTACAGTGCCTCCCTCCCTCCCTCTTACTTCCCACTCCATCCTTCCAGTACTGTGTGTGTTTGTGTGTGTGTGTGTGTGTGAGAGAGAGAGAGAGACAGAGAGAGAGAGAGACAGAGAGAGAGAGAGACAGAGAGAGAGAGAGAGAGAGATCACATGCATTCCTAGAAATGAAAACTAAAGTCTTCACTTTGCAGAAAAGCATGCTACCACTCAACTCCACCCTTTAGAGTTTTGCTTTTTTCAGTCAAGTAGTCAAAATAATGGGTTTCATCATGACATCCTCAAGTGCTTGAAGGGATCCTAAAAGGGTTTGACAATTAAAATAAATTAAAACATAAAAATAAAAAAAGGAGGATGTTTAGAGAGAAACTGCCAAGGTCACCAAATCATTTTCTCTGCTTGTTGGAGACGTATAAACAAACATGGAGGAGATTTCATCCTGTTTGGATCCTAGCAGAAGCTATCTGCCTTTCTAACATGGTCTTTTCTATTAACTTAATCTGGAACTTTTGTCCTCTGACCTAGGCTGGCTGTGGCATCTACAGCCTCAAATTAATGTTCCTCAGGAATCAGATGACTGTCCCCTCCTTCATGAACTTCTCTCTGAGTTACTCACCTAATTCCCCTATCTTCTTATACCTGAGAAACACTTTCCAAATGTCTTCTTTAATCATTAGATAAGCTGCCATAGTACTGGAGGTGTCACCTAACATCTAGTAGGCCAAACAAAATGGGTCAGAGAGCCCCTGTGTATGTTAACCCTGTGTGGTCCAGAGCTGAGGAACCCTTTAGAATGGGAAATTATCCCACAGAGTAAGGGCTGTCAAGCCCCACTTAGCAGTTCAGGAACCTTGGTATGAGAGTTGAAATACTACCCAAAGGTAGATATATAATAGATTCCAATTCCAACACTGTAATAATAGGTCCAGCTCCCCATGATCTACCATTCTTTCTTCAACTCCATGCATGAATTCTCTGCAGGTACTTAGCATGTGATCACTGAACTAGAAGCAATATCAAATGAACAGTCTCACTCTGTTCATATAGGAAACCTTCCGTGTGTGAGTTTCCAGAGCCTGTGGATTTAAAGTTCAGAAAAGTCTCTTTCATCCCTCATGGGTTGGAAAGGGAGATCCATCATGGACTCCGCCATCATGACCTTTCATGGAGTCAATAGTCATAAAGGTTCTTATCTTAAATAACATGAGATACTGAGCAATGGCCATGGAATTTGACTCAGCTGAATACAAACCATTGCTTTACCATTAGCACACTCCGTCACACCATGAGAAGTAAATTTACATCTCTGAGATAGCTTTTCCTATGAATACAATGGAAAGAAAAACCGAGTCCATCATATGGGCTTGTTAGCAGGACTAAATAAGATCAGTTATATAGGAGATGGTACATTATCTCACACAGTTGAAATATTACATAAATACTAGAAGAGATCATGCTAAGAGATGTCCACAAAAGCTTCCCATTGTCCTGCTGTACGTTTCTGCAGCTTTGTTGTGATTAAGTGCTAAGTTGGCAATCATGAGCCAGCATCTCGGCAGCAGAGCTTGGGTACTTACTAATAGTGTGGGGGCATTTAGATGTTTTAGCTCTTAATTGGCAACAAGTTAGGAACCCAAGAATCATAAAGAATTCCATTTAGCTGTATCCAGCTGATCAATATTCACTCAGCATGCTTCAGCTCCTAACGTCTCGGAGGAATAAAATAAATTGTCAGTCAGTGGCACAATTTTGTTGTGATGGTGGTAGTGGGTTTTTTTTTTTGGCTAAATTATTCACCTTCTTGAAAAGAAATTTGATAAATGTTTATTTCTTCATAATACATTCCAACAACCACTGATTTGTGACCCTGGCTGTGAACTGAATTTAAATTGGGGGGTGGTAGAGGCACCGTGACAACACTGAGACAGCACCACAGAGGAGCTGTGGGCTTGTGTCTTTCCTGCTTTCTGAGGGGGAGCCAGCCTCCCACAGCACTAGAGCACTAATTGAATTTAAGAGACATAATGAAGGAGAAGCACACACCAAGCACAACCTGCTGTGTGAGCGATGTTACTCTAGGCCTGGCTGGAGAGGTGGGGGTACAGTGCAAGCTGGAAGCTGCACAGAGCGGCCAGAAAGACCAAGACGAGGAGTTGTGTTGTTAAGTGATGTCTGTACAAGGAGACAGAGGAAGCTGAGAGAGGGTAAAATTCTGCACGTGTTATGGCCACAAGGCTTTTGGGACCAGAATACCCTGATAGAGGGCTGGAGAAATGGTGCCAGAGGGAAAGCACCTGTCATGCAAGGAGGAGGAACTGAGTTCAGATTCACTTAAACGCTGGTCAGATGTCTACCCATGTGGAATCCCAGTGCTCAGAAGGTTGAGACATGGCATCCACAGACCAAGATGAGCTCTGGGTTCAAGTCAGAGGAAGATACCCAGCAACAACCCCCAGCCTCCACAAACACAGACACACATGTGCACCTGTCACACATGCACACACAGATGCACACATGCATACCAGACCTACACATACTTTAAAAAAAAAAAACACAATAACCCACACACAGTGTTACTTTCTTCTGAACACCAGCCTTGGCACTAATGGGAACCCTGGAAGTTTCCAGGCAGGGAAGTGAACCTTCAAAGAGATGAGAATGAAAACCTAGTGCAGATAGACTTTGGGACTTTGGGGAGTCTAATGCCAGGTGGTTCATTGTCAGCATATTTAAAATAGTACAATTTGGAAAAAGACTTCCACGCCACAATCAATTCAATTCCAGCTGTACAATAAAGCATAAAGTGTGACTACATTGGAACTCCTTTACAAAGTACATGTGACCATGGGGGTGGGATCTATAGCTAAAAGACCCCAAATCCAGTTGGTTTCTGGCAAAGATAGCATAGAAGTCAATAAGCCATAAAGTACATGTGACATCACCCTTAAGGATGGGTAAATGGCCCAGGAAGGGAAGAGTCTGGGATAATCATTCTGGGGGATTTGAAGAAGGTCTGCTCCTACAGCAAAAGGAGACCTCCTCAGATAGCAAAAAGGTCATCAGATCATTAACAGAATCCACCCCCAGCCTTCTGGGCAGGAAAACAGATACTGTATCTCCTCCATTGAGAAGAGCCCCTGTGTGTTTAACATTCTTGGTTCCCTAGTGCTCTGTGGGAGCAAGGACCTTTTTGCCCACAACACATCACATAGTCATTCAGGTATTTCAGTTTGAGAAAAAGTACATGCCCTGAAGGTCACTAGGTAGGAAGGTGAAACATCAAAGGGGTCTGTCTCACATCCTCAGTCATCTCAATGCAGATGACAGTGTTTCCCATGACCTTGTCTTCAAACAACCAGGTTTATGTTCAGCATCAGCTCAGTGGATCAAGGTACGCACAGGCTCATATTTCCCCTCAAACAAGAAGTGAAGAGTGAAAGCAAGCTTCTTGGCCCAAGCCTTTCCTGAAAAATCATGACCAAGGAGGTTCTCTCAGTAAAGCCTGAGTTTCCTCAGTCCATATAACATTTTCCAGTTCTACCCATTTTCCTGAGGCAACAAATATCACATGCTGTCTCTCCCAAGTGAATCCCAACTTCTAGTTATTGTACATGGGTATCTCTGTGGGAGTCAGTGTAAGCAGAGGCCAGGAAACTAGAAAGGGCCCTGAAATGGGAAGAGAGGAGGTTTTAAGAGAGAGGTGAAGAAGGTACTAGAACACATGTGATAAGAATGGGAAGCTCGCAGGCTGACCACCCAGGCCCAGAACTAGGACTATGAGGTAGCCCACCCCAACACCCACCTCATCTATGAACTGCTGGAGCATGTGAAGGGGACAGATCCATAGATCCAAAGCTGCAGGATCTCCATGACACAAGGCAACAGTAAGGTATCCAGGAGGAGACCCAGTGAGGGCTCAGTATTGGTGGTGTAGCAGAAGCCAGACGCCTCGAACCAGCCCAATGACTCATTGCAATGAACACATACAAGTAAAGATGTAATGGACTAAAGGGTACACTATGTGGCTCTCTGGGCCACACCACAGCTTCCATGACGAGATTTTTTTGTTTGGTTGTTTGGTTTGGTTTGGTCTGGTTTTGCAGCTTTTGGTTTATTTGTTTATTGGGTTTTGGTTTTTTTTCTGTTTTTTTTTGTTTTACTTTTAAATTTTGTTTTGAGAGGAGGTTGCAAGGGCAGAGGGGAGAAGTGAGAAGACAGAGAGATGAGTGGGATCAGGGTGCATAATGTAAAATCCACAAAGAATCAATGAAAAGTTTTAAAAAAAAAGATGAAAGGGGAAGAAGGGGGTCAGAGGACAGAAAAATGGAGAGATTAACAGGAATTAGAGGGGAAACAACAAAACTAAGCACATATGAAGATGCTATACCATAAAGAAACCTATTTTGTATGCTAATTAACAAATCAACGTACTGGAGAGATGGCTGAAGAGTTAATAATGGATACCATCCTACCAGAGGACCAGAATTCAGTTCCCAGAACCCATCTCAAGCAGGTCATAGCTGCCTATAACTCTAGCTCCAAGGGATTTGATACCTTGGGCCTGCTCAGCTCCTCAGACACCTGCACTCACATGCACACATTCACACACAGACACATGATTAAAATAATAAAATAATCTAAAAATATCAATTAATCAATTTAAAATGCAACTTGAAAAGAAGAAAGGAGAAAATCCCGCCTCACTCCTGGCTATGATCCTCCCTGAATCTATGAAGCAAATCTCTTAGCTTTAGGTTGATGGTAAAGTTGGAAACAATCATATACTCCCCCCATTTTCTGACATAGGATATTCCAGAGAAAGATTTAAGCTAAAAATTTAAATGCTATTGGCTGTGAGCAGTAAGACTGCTTTTTACACAGTTCGCGTTTCTACACAACTTTTCAAGTGTTGTGGTTGAATTACTACTGAGCCAAGTCAACCTCTGAGCTTTTATTCATGGACTGTGATTCATTGTTAGCTTCTGAGCCTTGGTGGCCCACACCAGATCAGGGACATAGTATGGTTTGCATATTTTGGAGTATGTTCCTCAAATGTCCAAATGTTAGAAACTTGCTCCTCTCTGTTTCCACAATTGTGTGAAACCTTTCAGAGGTGAGGCCTAGAGAAGGGCTTTAGTTTAGCTGAAAGTGCCCTATGTCCTTCTGGCATCCCATTTTGCAATGTGATCTCTTCCCACACATATGTTTCCACCATGATGTGACAGGAAAGAGGGAGTGCCCTCACCAAAGATGAGCCGATGCCTCCCAACCATGTGCCAAATAAATGTCTTTTCCTCATGAAGTTAGCCCACTTTGGGTACTTCATCTTAGTAACAACAAACAGACTTATACAGTCTGCAAACTGTGTCCCTTCAGAGATCAAAATAAATAAATAAGTAAGTGAGTGAAGTCATGAAGTGTGGTGGTGATAACTCTAACAACCTGAGCCCTGCACTTAGAGGAGCTACTCATCTCCAGAGTAAAGCCTTCACTCAGGAAGGAAACTCAGTTCTGAAAGATCTTTCAGGCTGCCAATGAATTGCCAAGATCCTTTCTTTCATTTCATTTCATTTCTTTTCTTTTTAAAAATTTATCTTTTAAAAGTGTGTGTGTGTGTGTGTGTGTGTGTGTGTGTGTGTGTGTGTGTGTCTGAATTTATGTGCACCAAGTGAATACAGGGCCCAAGGAGCCCAGAGGGCAATCCCTTGGAACAGAAATTACCTGATGTGGATACTAGGACCTGAGTCCAGGTCTTCTGCAAAAGCAACGTGTTCCTAACCACTGAGCAGTCTCAACAGCCTAACTCTGTTCAGTCTTTTAAGAGTAGCTGGAAATATAAATCTCACATTAAAAAATCAATTGGCAATAAGTTGAATAAAGATTTTTAAAATGCAGCATGAGCCAACATTCACAGCTAGCATTTGCAGTTTCTAAACCCAAAATTTCATAAAATAATCCTTTACCTTGGCCATATTATGCGGCAGGAACCAACTAAACTAGCTGAACACACAGTGATTCAACACAGACAGTGTGACAGTCCATGGTAGTTCCAGATCAGGTGAGTCAGTGTTGGGCCTCATAAGGCCCGGGTGTGAGGCCCGGTGTAACTTCCTGAGCCTAACTCAAGTTTGGTGACCTGTNTTTGGACCATGACTCCCACTTAGGAGTGACTCAGCACAGCCCAACCCCCAAGACTGCCTCTACCTAGCTACAGCTATTGTGGAAAAATCTCATTGGCCCTCAACCCTTACCCATCTCACGTCACCCCAAGGCCCCTTTCCCTTCACTCCATCCTATGTAAGTCCTTGCCTAGTACAATAAAGCGAGTTCCTGCTTTGACAAGACTCCAGGCTCAGTATGCTTCTCCCCGGGGATGGGGGGATGGGTCTCGACACTCACTATCCTGCTCAGCCCCAAGGAGAGACTCGCTGGACCGGCTAAGCCTCTGCCCTGCCTGCTGGTGAAAGAAACCTGCAAGTCAGGAAGGAAGAAGCCAGGGAATCAAGGGACATCCTACTCTATAGAGTCATGCAGGGAAGCAGGTATTTCTGCCATCTTCCCTGTGGGATTCCAAGCTCTCACTTCTGTGCTGTCTACGCAGAGCAAGGGGTGGTAGAACAAAATGGGATTTACTAGGTTTTTGTGGTATTCTGAAGTCTGTCAAGGTAGGCAAGCACAAATGTCCGCTTTCAATTGGAATACACAGAAGCTGATATTGGGCATCATGGACATCAAAGAACGTGAGGGTTGCAAGTGGATCCCAGCCTCCACAATGTAAAGGTGAGGAGTATTTTCGCATGGTCACACAATTCATTTGATCCAGATGTACAGTTAGAAAAATCTCTAGCTACTGTCTTCTCCACGTTTTATATAATTCCAAGCTAGAAGGTGAAACATTTTTTCCACTTAAGGCTAAAAAATTACTATGGTAAAGGGTTTTCTCTTCTAAGATTTCAAGGTTGGAGAGATGGCTTAGTGGTTAAAGGCACAAATTAACCTTGCAAAGGACCTGGATGTTAGATTTCTGGCATTTATACTGTGGCTCACAATCATCTTTACCTACAGTTCTAGAGGTGGCATCCTCTCCTGGCCTCTGTAAGTGCCAGACACAGTGGAACTCCACTGCTCTGGAGCAGTCCCCAGCAGACGGCCAACAGATGAGAGACCTGTGGGCAGGCCGTATCACCATCCCTGACACCCACAGGACTGTAATCTCTATGACCCCATCCACCAC
Organism: Neotoma lepida; assembly: GCA_001675575.1. NCBI lineage: Eukaryota > Metazoa > Chordata > Mammalia > Rodentia > Cricetidae > Neotoma > Neotoma lepida. The sequence goes on along the minus strand of LZPO01018424.1, from coordinate 2,797 downwards.
CCAAGCCCACCGACCCCAGCATTCTCCCATCGGCCAACCATCTACTGCAAAATCAGCAGTCTCTGCATAAGCACCACCTACTCCAGTTGGAAGAACAGCCTCTATAAAGCACAAGCAAGTATCAGACACATGAGTGGTGCACAGATGTACATTCACAACATAAAACAATAATAAAATTTTAAAGCAGGTTTCAAAAGTTTGTAGCAAAAGCAGGGAGACAAAGGGAATGGGGAAGGCCTCTGTCACTCACTGAACTTCCCCCATGCCCTTTTCTCTCCTTTTATTCCTTTTGAAGAATAATCCATTCCACCATTTAAATAATACTTGGCCCTGACTCCTCTCCCAGTGACCAGACCAGGATACTCAGAGCCTACTTACAATGGTGAAAGATGTGAGTCACATGTCCTAAGAAAGCAGACATCCTCTCACTACAAGCTTGTCATTTCTTGGAAAATAGTTGCTCACAGAAGACATGGGTTCATAAATGAGGTAATAGGATATCTGTAAAACTATTCACCTGAGGCTACTACTTTTCTACTACTTGAACAGTAATACTCCTCATTGGTGAGGATTTCACCTAGACTAAATATACAGAAACTGAAGTCCAGGCCAATGATAGCCTCTATGGCACCACAGGGTGGTGCAGCATTGCTTCAGAATTGATGATCATGTGTCTCAGCACACTGAGCTGGGGAAGTGCACCAGCTTCACAACCAGACTCAGCACCCTGGACTAAAGCGTGAGTTAGTGTGGTGAATGCTTATGTACAAGCTTGACATCCAGACACATAGCCAATATCTCCAAACACCTGTGACAGAGTCATTGACAATGTCATTTCCTTCTGACTCCTTCCCCCATTACAGTACCACTTACACACTTTCCACACTACAAACACCTCAATAATATTTATACTCCTCTGTGGTTGTAAATCTGGATTGCCAACTTGACTGGATCTGGAATTGGCTAAAAGATATCTCTGGGTAAATCCATTAGCACATTTCCAGGAGGAATTAACTAAAGGAAAGAATATCTCTCCTTAGAGTGTGTGTATCTTCTGCCAGCCTCCAAGACAGGAATACATCTGGGGGAAGCAGTACTTCATGCTCCCTTCCCTTCTTGCCAGTGAGTGCGTCTACTCTGTTGCCGCCCCTGCTGCTACCATCATTTGCTAACATCATAACCCAGCGCTTTTGACCTTCCACTCACTGCTCTCCAGAAACCTCCAGGCCTTCAGCACCACATTGGAACTGTTTCGGCATCTAGCCTTGTGGACTGAGCAGCTATTGGGTTTTCAGTAAGCGGACAGCCATTGTTGGACTGCTTAGCCTGTCTAATGAAAGTCAACCTAATAAATCCCCTTGTACAATATGTATTCATTCTATCAGTGCTGTTCCTCTAGAAAACTCTAATGCATCTACCCAACTGCAAGAAATAAAGGCACCAATTAGTGCCAAATAGTATCTAAGACTTGTGATTCCACTTGCATTTCTTTTACTTTTAACATGGCTTTGAGCGTATTCATTAAATCTCTAAGCATATTTTTTTCTCATCTGTAAATTGGAACTAAGTATTTGCTCCACCAGGCTGTTGTCATAGTGACTGACATATAGAGAGCAAGTACTAAGTGACAGTTCTTTCTTTCGTACCACTGTCCCCATCCCAGGCCCTTGGTCCAGCAGTGAAGTCTGCCTGAATCCACATTCCCACTAATGAGCCTTCAGAGCCCAGTGGAGCTAAAACTGGAGGGTTTTCATATACCAAAGCCATTCCTGCCTTTCTTCATTTATATTTTAGAAGATCCAGATCAGACATTCTTCCTCTCATTCATCCCATGGGACAGGATTGACCTAGAACTGGAAAATGAGTTGATCGATAAGTTTACCAGGGATGCGACGGTAGTGGTCAGTAAGGAAACAGAAAAGCACTTGGCTTACACTAGAAAACAACTCAAGAGAAAAGGGAATAACCAATAATACATTTAAAACACCCAAATAAAGTGACAAGAAGGTTCGGGAACCTGTTTGGACTCCTATTTGTTTGAATTTAAATATTACAAACACTACCTCAAAGCTCCTGGTTACTCAAACACTTACTTGCTTTCTCTAATAAAAAATGTGAAGGTGCAACATAATTATTTTTTATTTAAATTAAAAATGTCTATATGAGGACAGCTAGATGCCTCAGTAGCTAAAGTCATCCCCAGGACCCACATGATTGAAGGAGAGAAAGCTCTCACAAGTTGTCTTCGGACTTACACTAATTTTTACTACTCATATGTCTTCCATTAAGTTTATCCCTGATCTCCTAGAATAGTATGGCGAAAAAAAAGACAAGGAGGATGATGAGTAACTAAACAAGATGCAAAATTCTTAGTTGTTAGACTTAGTTGTTAGACTTGTGGTCCAAAGGCTGGAAGTTCTCATTTCTATTCCTCCGTTCCCTTCATTTCTGTTAACAGTCACACAGCCTCATCTCTGACTTCTCCATCTCTCTCCTCTGACTCTCTCCAACACCACAGCCCTCTCTAGGGACTGGTCACCAGCATCTCTGGTATTGACCATTTCAACATCCTCTGCAGCCTCCAGCCTCGATCCTCCTCATTCTCAACTCTGACGAATGACTTCTGAATGTAAAATTAATCANATCATTTTCTCGACTTAAACCACTTAGATGATGTTCTATAGACCTCGAGATAAAGTAAAAATGACAGTTAAGGCCGGGCAGTGGTGGCGCACGCCTTTAATCCCAGCACTCGGGAGGCAGAGGCAGGCGGATCTCTGTGAGTTCGAGGCCAGCC
>LZPO01018422.1:6209-16505 GCA_001675575.1 Neotoma lepida | reverse complement strand
GGTAGCCCAGGCTGGCCTCGAATTCACAGAGATCTGCTGCTTCTGCCTCCCGAGTGCTGGGATTAAAGGCGTGCACCACCACCGCCCAGCCAGGTGTCTTATATCTTTTACCTGAATTAGTTGGTTTTGTCTCAAGATGATGAGTTTCACTTGATCTTTTTAGGACCTTTAGTTCTTTTACTCCATTGGTGAGACTTAGTGGGTAGGTTGGTCTGAATAAGAATGGCCCACATAGGCTCATTTGCTGGGATTGCTTAGTCATCAGAGACAGAACTGTTTATGAAAGATTAAGAGATGTGGCCTTGTTGGAGGAGATAAGTGCTTTCCTGTGGGCTTTCAGCTTTCAACAGCCCAAGTTATCTTAAATTCTCTCTCTCCCTGTTGCTTATGGATCAGGATGCAAGTTTTCAGGGCCACANAAGCAGGCTGCCATGCTTCCTCCCATGATGGAAATATATTAGCACTCTGAAACTGTAAGCAAGGTCTCAGCTAAATGCTTCTTTTATAAGAGTTGGCCTGGTCATTGTGTCACTTCACAACAATGTAACAGTAACTAAGACAGAAGTTGTTAGCAGGAGTGGAGTGTTTCTGTGGCAGGTTTGACCATGCTGTTGGTTGGAGAAATATGGAAGACTTTGGAAATTTGTACTAGAAAAGTTAATGATTTAAGTGGGACTTAGTGGGCCACCCTAGTAGGATCATCAGAGGCACTAGTACTGAGAGAAATGTGGATTATGGGAGATGGGTTTCAGAGGGGAAGAATATCAGCATTGGCATAGAGAATATTCTTGTGATATTTTTGGCAAAGAATGTGACTGATTTTTGCCCTTATCCTAAGAACCTGCCTGAGGCTAAATTGAATAATTTGATTAATGTCACTGCAGGTTGAGATTTCAAGACACTCCAGTATTTGTTCTGTTATATGGTTATTAATGATCACTTTTATGCAGGTCTACAATGAAAAGGAGCATGTGAAGCAGAGAGAAATAGAAAATGTACAGTGTAAGAAGAAAAGGAGCACCAGGAAATGTAAAGTTTTAGCCAAGTGTAACATTCAAGGAGATGAGAAGTTTAAAGAAAAGCCTAATGCTAAGTGAAATAAAGGAAGTGGTACCTTCAGTTTAAGAAGCCAGCCAGCTCATCAGGAAACAAATGAAAGAAAATGGAGGAATCTTCATCTAAAAGCAATCAACAATTCAACACTTTATGAAAATGGCAGCAGGCAGAAGAACTGGATAATGTCAGCCATGTGGTTCTAGATTTAGAGTCAAGGAAAATACATGAAATAGATTGTATTATCTTCANNAGTTAAGGAAAGCTACTAAGACCAGGTGTATTACAGGGGAGTCCCTGCATAGATGCCCAGAGAGGCAATTGCTTTATGTTCTGAACATGAAATCTAGATTAAGATGTAGACCCCAGGATGTTGGAAATTTCAGAACCTTGGGATACCTGCAAAGGAGAGCTGCAAGCAGGGTATGGAACCATCCCACAAAAAGAAAGGTTTTGCAGTCAACAAAGATGGATGGAATGGTTGGTCTGAAGAACACTTTGACATCAGATATGGAGAACCAGAATTTGGAGTTTGCCCTGATAGGTTTTGATCTTGAGTTTGTTCATTATTTCCTCAATACACCCCATTTCTTCATTTTTGGCATGGTAATGTATATTCTGTGTCATTGTACATTGAAAGCATATGATCTGCTCTTTGACTTTGATTTCACAGGGAGTTAGAGTTCAAAGATTATTTTGAGTTTCAGAAGAGATTTTAGACTTTTAAACAATGTTGAGACTGTGGAAGACTGTAGAGACTTTTGAAGTTGGATTGAATCTATTTTGCATTATGATATGGTTACAAGCATTTGGGGACCAGAGAATAGAATGTGGTGGTTTGAATGAGAATGGCCCCCATAGGGTCATACATTGGTATGCTTAGTCACCAGGGACTGGAAGAGTTTAGAAAGATTAGGAAGTATGGCTTTTTGGAGNAGGTGCGTCTTTGGGTATAGGCTTTGAGGCTTGAAACACTGAAACTACTTTCACTGACTCTCTCTGTTTGCTGCCTGTGTATCAAGATAAAAACTATCAGGCCCATGTTTGCCTGACACCATGCTTCCCACCATGATGGAAATGGACCAACTTTCTGAAATTGTATGCAAGCCTCCAGTTAAATGATTTCCTTTGTAAGAGTTGCCTTGGTCATGGTGTCTCTTCACAGCAACAAAACAGTAACTAAGACAGTGGGCTAGAGGTATTTTCTTTTAAAGCTCTGTAGGAACAGATAAAAACACTAGGGTATAAGGTGCTGTTAAAATACCTTCTCATGAGGACTTATCTCATTAAGAAGTGAATATATTGACACAGTTCACAGTGACTCCATCAATTCTTCCCTTCTCCTTCCTAGAAGCTTAAAGATTGTTTTTTGTTGTAGTTTTGGTTTGGCTTTGGTTTTTATCTTACAGTGAGTGAAAATGTACTAGCATGGGATCTCCCAAACTCAAGATAGTCCTTCTTCAGGTTTTTACTTATATTAGTGCACACTGAATCTATAGCATTTTCTAACATGAGGTTAATGTACTGCAAATGTTAATGCATTTATATGAAGAATTCCATCAATGAGTTTCTGTTCTGATAAACTGTGATTATTTAACTATGTCCATCTATGTGCTACTCATTTGGAAAGTGGAAAATACCTGTCACCTTAGTTCTATAGCTAAATTAAGACAATTTGCTAAGCCTTCTTTTTCTTTATTTCATTAATCTGTGAAATTCTAGGACCCCTTTATTCTAGATTAAAAAAAAAAACAAAACAACCTACTCTTCATTTTATAAATGAACTGTTTTATTAAAATCTCCCTATAAGTGCCTAATTAGTCACAGATGTATAAAAAATGACCATTTACAAATGATCATACATTCTCATGTTTGTTATAAAACATATAACCTCAGCTTGCCTTCTGTTTTATTATTAGTAAAACAAAGTGCATCTAAGATTTTGCCTTTAGTCACAGCCCTGACATGAGGCTAGATGATTTATGCCACCTGTTTTCAAGCACTAATGGAAAAGTCTCATCAAAATACACATGTTCTCTTTCAAATGAATTTTTTGTCAGAAATTGTATGCCCAGTGAACATAATCAATGGAAAAAGAAAGCAAATCTCTTAATAGTTTTGTTTAAAATAATATCTTTATGTCTTTAACTCCCTATAAAAGACACCAATTTTNCATGTTGCACAACATGCGTGCAANTAATAGTTCTGCAGGAGGTTGCCATTTCTTTTCTTCAGAGATTTAACCTATTTAATATACAGTATTGAAATAGTGAAAAATTTAGTTAATCTAATTGAGATGGCTTATTATGTTAGAAAATATGTATGAATAGAAATGTCACTTTTTGAAAGATTTAAGCTTCATGTTAATAGATTATGATATTGGAAGGTTTCTCATAAGTCAGAAACATTTTGCAGTTTTCAAATATCACTTGGTTTTAAAGTTATAAACTGCTATGAGCAGTGTAAGATGAACATCTAAACCAGAGATTAAGGAGCTGGTAATGAAGTTAAAGGGAGAACCATGGGCCCTGAAGATGGAGAGCAATCACAAATCAAAAATCACAAAGATACAGGAATGATTAAAAGAGAGCAGAAACTTTGCTGGGAACTAGGAATAATGTTAACTTGCTTTACTACAGATATAGGAAAATGGTGGTATTTATTTTCAAAGGAAAGAGGATTGAGGATGCCCAGAGGTATTAATAAAAATTGAATCAGAAATTCAAATATAGATATACAACTGAAAATATGGGTTAGATCTCAGGAGAAGAGATGTGCAGGACAAATAAGATCTGTATGCATAGAGGATAATTGATGATATTGGACTATTTGTCTTCCCTAAGTGCAGAGTAAGAAGCAAAATGGTTCTTGGAGACTCAAAGGCTCAAAAAGAAAATGATCCTAGAAAGAAATACAATATAAACATTAATATTAAATAGTTTCATCTAATACAGCTAAATTTTGTTAATCCTTTCTTCAAATGTTTATTTCTTTTATGTGGAGGACAATTTTTCTGCATGTGTTTAGAGGCATCATATGAGTGTGAGCCACTGTGTGGGAGCGAGGAACTAACCCCCAGGTGCATTGTAAGAGCAGCAAGGGCTGTTAACCACAGAAGCATTTCTCCAGCTCCTACAGCAAGTGTTTTCCTGGGGAAAGCCAGTCAATAAAATCAATGGACATACGCAAGTTAACAAAGATATAGAGTACCTTCGTATCACTGAGAAGTCTTTGAGGAGGCAAGCAGGTGACTCAGCACATAAAGACACAAGCCTGACAACATGAATTCTATCCACTGGACCCACATGGTAGAAGAATAATATCCTTTCAGTTATTATCTGAAATATATGCATATGTACCCCCATGACAAACTCACATGGCCAAAAACCTTTTGAATTCTTTTTTTGTGCCTTCCAGTTTTAACATTGATTGATTGATTATTAGCTGACTCTTGCTCCCTTAAGTACCATATTCTCATGTTTTTTGATTCAACTGATCCACGTGATATTACCACCTGGATACTTCTCAAAATAATGCATATTCATTTACTTTTTTCAATTTGTTTGAAACAGATAGTTGGATGATGTTTGTGACTTTTTGCACTCTTCTCTCTCAATTGTAGAGACTGTGGACCGTGTCCCCTAATGTTCTAGTATTCTGTCCTCTTGCTTAAATATTAGACAACTTTTCCAAAAAATTAGAGTTAATTAAAATCTGTCATGCATCTTGTGCTAAGATTGCCATAAAGTCAAGAGACTACTGCTCACTGCATGCATCCAAGCACTAGGTGCCTACTGAATCTATTTCATACTCACACATTGGTTGTCTACCCCTTCTGTTTTTCCTGAATTATCATGGGAGGAACACGGAGCCTTCTCACCTGGAATTGATGTTAGATTGTATTTTATAGACCTCCATATTCTGAAAGTAATCAGTATAATTTGGCTGTGATATGATGTTTGTCTCCCTGGGAGATTTTATCCATATATTTTCTCATAGTTTTTACTTTTTATTTTCTTGGTGTGCTAATAATTATAGATTGTTTTTATAAAGTTCAGTGTCCATATAATATTAGTTAACATAATTCTTTCAATCCTCTGGTACAGAACACTTTGGGAGATACAAATTATACTTTCTCATTTAGTAGTATTACAAATATTTATAAAAATATCCATATGCTGTGAACTAGAATTAATGTACATATGTGTGAATATACATATATGTATGTAATTATAAATTGTATATAAATGAACACACACTTTCAAAGCATATTTTAAATAAGTCATATTGTCCAAACTATGTGATAATTTCTTCCTACTACAGTTTTAAAATACATAGAAAAAGTAAGTAGATAATAAGTGGTAAATAACTCTTCATCACAATCAGTAACTATTTAACTAAATAAAAAACATAATTTCTAAAACACCATATTAGAAATATGGGCATGTTATAAAATGCATGAAACATAAACTGCTTTGCAATATACTGAATATTTATTATATTTTGAGCCAAATAATCTTCACCTTGTGTGTTACTAACCTGTTGCTATGATTCTCAGTTGATTCTGGTACTCAGTAGACTTACTTTGGGAGAGATTATGTCATTAGCATATAGCTACACAAGAAGAGAAAATTAGACAGCTCATGAAGGAGTAGATTATTCCCTTAAAAGTGTGTATACCTGGAAAAAGGATGAGAATTTTGGAACAATAACTATAGACACTGTTCATGCCATTATGCAAATGTTAAATGTGAACAGCTGGTAGAGTGAAAACATCACCATGCCTACTATTTAANAGTCAGGATGTTATGTAAACACCTTTCTAAATGTGGATAAGTAATTTCCTTAAATCAAATGCTTCAATCAACCTTCACAAGCAAAAACTCATTGTTCGTTTTAGATTCTGTTTAGCCCAGAAGGTAAATTCACTTATATAATTATTCAAAAAAGTTCTCTAGTCATGCCAAATATCAAAGTGTTATAAATTATTATAAAGGTAGTTAGCAAATATAACACTGCAACATAATATTTATAATAAAATATAATTCTGAAACTTTAAACTCACATAATATTAATATAATTAAAATATAACATGTAAAAAATACACATGTATCATTTATAAACTAAATGATAGAGAATTTTTATTTATTTATTGAATATTAACTGAGAGATTCTGTCAGAGATTTGAAGTGTTATCTCCTAGAAACCATTCAGTACTGTGCCATAAGTAGATATTATCTTTGGCTGTTCATGTCAAAAGATAGATTGTATATTTAAATACCATGTATGAAGTAATGAAAATATAAAAAGATATGCACAGTTGCCAACTAATCAATTGACAAACATTTTGGTTTTGGTCGTTTATAAGCCGAATGGTACACTAATCTTGAATCATAATAGAAAATCAAATTTTTAAAAGTGTATATTTAATAGGTGCATTTACTTTAAGTTGATTATTTCATCCATAAAATAAATAATGATTTCAAACAATATATGAGCATTGCTTTAATTTTGCAAAAACTTGAGAATAATTTATTTGGTGTTTTCTCTTTCTCCTCTCCCTACCTACCACTCTCCCTCTGTCTTACTCCCTTCCTCCTCTCCCCATGCCTAGTTTGCTCTGCTCCTTGACTGAGCCACTTTGACAAATTAGGTGATGAGGAAGGTAGTTTGCTATTAGATAGAAATATGACTTACTTTTCCCCTCCCAAAAAAGTCATGGATCAAAAATACAACCCAAATAAATTAAATGCTATTACACCAACAAGCATTTATTGCTTTTTATATTAGTTATAAGCCATAATTGCATAATCTCTTTATATTGCTATTAGTGCATAGACTGATATGGCTTATTATGAATTATTATGATCACTAGTTCATAAATGTATGTGATGATCATTATTTATCAATTGATATCCATTACATCAAAAAAGATTTAATAATATCAGAGATTGCAAACTATAGATAAAATATGCCAAAACTTTAAACCTCACATTGAGTAGACTGAACAACAAAATAAATAAGAAAATAACTTTACAAAATCTGTTTCACAACTGAATTGCTTTGAAGATACCTGTGGAGATAAAGCCTAAAAGTTTCTGCTTCACCTCTCCTTGTTTGTGAGCATACTGAGACACAAAATATTACTTGGAGTTAGATACTTTATTCTGAATAGTTGTATCATTTACAAGTGAACTTGATCATTAAAAGCTATGTATTTCCATAACACAGAAAAATGTCTTGACTTGTTAACATTTTAAATTCATATCTCTAATTTTGCCTGTTAAAAATAGTACAGTATGATCTCTAGGACAGTATAGTAGGTAAGGTATAACTGTACTACCTGGATACCAGTCAGTATATTCCAAGAAAATATAGTTGTCATTCAAATTTTCAAAAAGGCAAATAACAGATACTATTGATAAGCAATTGGAATATGCTAGCCTTAAAAGGACAAGGGTGTTAAAATTAACTTTTGTTTCATTTTTATTGTTTTTTTCTATTGAAAATAGATTCTTCTCTTAAACAATGCAACCCAATCACAGTTTTCCCTCCCTCTCTCCCTCCATTCCTCCTAGCTGACCCCCATCTCCCCTCTCCCCCACGTCCCCTTCCTCACTGTTTCCTCTTCAGAAAAGAGGAGGTCTCCAAGAGACAGCAGCCAGACCGGACAAAACAACATACAACAAGACAAGATGAAAGCCCTCATATCAAGGATAGACAAAGCAACCCAACAGGAGGCAAAGGGTCTCAAGATTAGGCAAAAGAGTCTGGGTTACCTCACTCAGGATAATATTTTCCGGTTCCATACATTTGCCTGCAAATTTCGTGATGTCATTGTTTTTCTCTGCTGAGTGTTACTCCATCGTGTATATGTACATTTTCTTAATCCATTCTTCAGTTGACAGGCATCTAGGTTGTTTCTAGGTTCTGGCTATTGCAAATAATGCTGCTATGAATATAGCTGAATATGTGTCCTTGTGGTATGATTGAGCATTCCTTGGGTATATGCCCAAGAGTGGTGTAGCTGGGTCTTGAGGAAGGTTGATTCCCAATTTTCTGAGAAACTGCCATACTAATTTCCAAAGTGGCTGTATAAGTTCGTATTCCCACCAACAATGGAGGAGTGTTCCCCTTGCTCCACATCCTCTCCAACATAAGCTGTCTTCAGTGCTTTTGACCTTAGCCATTCTCACAGGTGTAAGATGGTATCTCAGAGATGTTTTGATTTGCATTTCCCTAATGACTAAAGATGTTGAGCAATTCCTTAAATGACTTTAGGCCATTTGAGATTCTCCCTTTGAGAATTCTCTGTTTAGCTCTGTAGCCCATTTTTTTAGTTGGATTATTTATTATTTTGATGTCTAGTTTTTTGAGTTCCTTATATATTTTGGACATCAGCCCTTTGTCAGATGTTGGGTTGGTGAAGATCTTTTCTCATTCTGTAGGCTGTTGTTTTGTCTTATTTACTGTGTCATTTGCCTTACAGAAGCTTTTCCGTTTTAAAAGGTCCCATTTATTAATTGTTGCTCTCAAATTCTGTGCTATTTGTGTTATATTTAGGAAGTAGTCTCCTGTGCCAATGCATTCAAGACTACTTCCTACTTTCTCTTCTATCAGGTTCAGTGTTTCTGGTTTTATATTGAGGTCTTTGATTCACTTGGACTTGAATTTTGTGCATGACGAAAGATATGAGTCTATTTGCAGTCTTCTGCATGTTGACAGCCAATTATGCCAGCACCATTTGTTGAGGATGCTTTCTCTTTTCCATTGTACAATTTTGGCTTCTTTGTCAAAAATCAGATGTTTGTAGGTGTGTAGGTTAATGTCAGAGTCTTCAGTTCAATTCCATTGGTTCACATGTCTGTTTTTATGCCAGTACCAAACTGTTTTTATTACTATAGCTCTATAGTAGAGCTTGAAGTCAGGGATAGTGATGCCACCCAAGGTGGCTTTATTGTATAGGATTCGTTAGCTATCCTGGGTTTTTTGTTTTTCTGAATGAAGTTGAGTATTCTTTCCAAGTCTGTGAAGAATTGTGTTGGGATTTTGATGGGGATTGCATTGAATCTGTAGATTATTTTTGGTAAGATTGCCAGTTTTACTATGTTAATCCTATCTATCTATGTGNGTGGGAGATCTTTCCATTTTCTGCTATCTTCTTCAATTTCTTTCTTCAGACACTTAAAGTTCTTGTCATACAGGTCTTTCACTTGCTTAGTTAGGATTACCCCAAGGTATTTTATATTATTTGTGGTTAATGTAAAGGGTGATGTTTCTCTGATTTCTTTCTCAGCCCGTTTATCATTTGTATATAGGAGGGCTATTGATGTTTTTGAATTAATTTTGTATCCTGCCACTTTAATGAAGAAGTTTATCAGCTGTAGGAGTTCCTTGGTAGAATTTTTGGGGTTACCCAGACTCAGAAGGACAAACATGGTATGTACTCACTCATAAGTGGAAACTAGATGTAAAGCAAAGGATAACCAGACTGTAACCTACAACTCCAGAGAAGCTAGCTAACAAGGAAGACCCAAAATGTGATACATGGATTACCCTGGGAAAGGGAAATAGATGAGATCTCCATGAGTAAACTGGGGATGAGTGGTGGGCAATGGGGGGTAGGGGATGGAGGATGAGATCATAAGGGAATGGGATGGTCAAGCAGGCACAGGGATGGAGTGGGAAAGCAGTGAAACAGATACCATGATAGAGGGAGACATCATAAGGATAGAGAGAAACTGGGTACTTGAGAANTTCCCAGGAATCCCCAGGGATGACCCCCAACTTGCCTAGTAGAAATAGTGGAGAGGGTGCCCGAACTGAACTGGCTTGCCCCAGAGATCTGATCAGTGAACACCCTGTCATCACAGAGCTTTTCTCCAGTGTATGATGGAAGCAGATGCAGAAATCCACAGCCAGGTATGAGGTAGAGCTCCAGGAGTCCAGTTGGGGAGAGAGAAGGATTCTAGGAGCAAGTGCATTGGGATCATGATGGGGAGNCCTGCAGAGATGACCAGGCTAGGCTAGTTGGATCAATGGTCCTGGAATCTGCACAGGGCTGGGCAGGACCCTCTGCATGACAAGACAGTTGTGTCTGTCTGCTTGGGGCGGCCACCTGGTAGTAGGATCAGAATCCATCTCTGGTGCACAGAGGGGCTTTTTGGAGCCCACTGCCTATGGTGGGACACCTCTTGTAGCCTTGAGGTGGGGGGAGGGGCTTGGACCTGCCTCTGCTGGACG
>LZPO01018421.1:0-20014 GCA_001675575.1 Neotoma lepida | reverse complement strand
GAAGTGCAGCCAAGGGCCATGTGGCCATGCCACAGCCATCGTCTGTGTTCATATCATGTCCCTTGATGCCACCAAAGGCCGAGAGGACAGAGCTGAACAGAGTTGGGCCCACCCCTCACTATCTGCAACACTAGGGAGAACAGGTCCTGCCCTTCCTCAACTGCAGCACTCNAGAGAGCAGATCTTGCACCTCACCTGGGCANCATGACAGAGCTGACTGTTAGCAGAGTGCTGGTGAGCTGGCCATNAGGTTATGAGAATGGGAGAGCTGGTGCTGTCCCCCACCTTGTCTACCATGTGATGGTGTGGGTGAATGTTGGGGAATATTATTGTAAGGTGTGTTACTTTTGTTCATGCTGTATTGTTTAACTCTGTGAAGCTGTGGTTCTGTGCCTATCTAAAACACCTGATGGTCTAAAAAAGTACTGAAAAGCCAATAGCAAGGCAGGAGAAAAGCTAGATGGGGCTGGTAGGCAGAGAGGATATATAGAAGAAGAAATCTGGGAAGAAAGAAAGGAGAAGTAGCCAGAGAAGGAGGAGGACTCCAGGAGCCAGCCACCCAGCTACACAGCAAGCCATGGAGTAAGAGTAAGATTTACAGAAATAAGACAACAGGAAAAGCCCTGAGGTAAAAGGTAGACAGGATAATTTACGTTAAGGAAAGCTGGTAAGAAACAAGCCAAGCTAAGGCCGGGCATTCATAATTAAGAATAAGCCTCCACTGTGATTTATTTAGGAGCTGGGAGATGGGCCCCCCAAAAAGGAAAAGCAACAACAGTTGGGGGAAAGGTGCNCTTCCTTCTCANCCCTNGACCCATATGGTGGGTAGGACAGCTGACCCAGCCCCTCATAAACTGCATCTCTAGGGAGAGGAAGCCTTGCACCTTGCCTAAGCAACACAGTGGAACTGACCCTGTTTACAGGGTGCAAGTGAGCAGACCCCTAGAGTGTGAGCATGGGAGATCAGGCCTCACCCCTCATATGCCATGTGGTGGTGTGAGTGAGGGCGAGATGTCCTCCTCCCCATTCCTTCACCACCAGTGGCAGGTGGGAGAGGTGGCCTGCTTAGGTGAGTTGGCCAAGCATTTCNTAGGCTACAGCACTAAGGAGAGCATGCCTTTTACCTCACCTGGGCAGCACAGCTGAGCTGACTCTCCTGGTGAAGGTGCTAGTGAGCCAGCCCTGAGGGCATGAGCATGGAAAAGCTAGCCTCACTACACATGTGTCATGTGGTGGCATGGACAGGGGAGAGATGACCCTCTCGACCCTTGCCCCTAGCTACCTGCAGCAGGTGGGACATCTGGCCCCTGAGTCATGAAATTGGAAGGACTGGCCCTGTAGCCTCACTGACTACAGCACTCCAGAGAGCAGGCCCTGGGCAACATAACAGTCCTGTACCTCCTGGCAGGGGAACATGTGAGCCGTCCTGAGGTCCTGAGAGTGGGAGGGCTGGTTGCACCCCCATTATCTGCCATGTGGTGATGAGGGCAAGGGAAAGATTCCTTCCCCCCTTTACCCCTTGCCACCTGTAGCAGGTGAGAGAATGGACCCTACCCTCACCAGATGCAGCTCTTAGGAGAGCTGGCCCTGCACCTCGCCTGGGCAACACAGTAGAGCTGACCCCATTGACAGGGACACAGGTGAGCAAGAGAGTTTTGTCTCTGTTTCTCATCTGCCATATGGTGGCATGGGCAAGGGAGAGAAGGCCCCCACCCCGTGCCATGTGAACCCCTNGAGGCATGTGGCAGGTGGGAGAGCTGNTCCTGAGGTCANGATGGTCAGAGAGCTGGCCCTGCCTCCCACTAGTTGTAGCACTCTGCAGGGTGGCCCCTACACCTCACCTGGGCAACAAAGTAGAGCTGGCCCTGGAGGTGTAGGTGTGGGTGAGCCACTCCTGATGACATGAGAGCAGGAGAACCAGCCCCATCCCTTGCTGCTTACTACATAAGCAGCTAGCCANNGTGATGCTGGAGAGCTCACCTTGGTGTTGAGGAGGAGGGAGAGTTGGTTGGCTAACCAACCTAGCAAACACCTATACTCAGAAACAGAGCTATGAGGGCTGCCCATCCCAGCATCCACCCCATCTATGATGTGTTAGAGCATGTGAAGGGGCCAGTCCTGCAGACACAAAGTCGCAGGATCAACTTTAGGATGGACCGGACAATAGGATATCCAAGAGAAGCCTTACTGAGTGCACAGTATGGAAGGTGTAGCAACGAACTCTTATAAGTAATGATCCATGGACTAAATAAAGGCTATGCTTCATGTGTCACACTACAGCTTCCATGATGAGATTTTTGTTTTGTTATATCCTGGGGGGCNGTGGTTGCAAGGCTAGAGGGGCGATGGGAAGCAAGGGGGAGAGGAGTGGGAGGGATTGAGATGCATGATGTGAAATCCACAAAGAATAAATAAAAAGTTAAATTGAAAAAAGCCAAAGCATANTGTTTTTCTTACTTATGATAAATTATACGAGTCATGTTAATTAATTGAAATAAAGAACTTTATATTGATTGAGGATGATCATGAATATCTCTTAAACAGTAAAACTATGCATGTTATATTAATGCTATATTATATATTATATTAATGTTAATATTAATCATTATTAAACTATTTTGGTACATTAATATATTCATTAATTTTTCAATTAAATGATGCTTAGATGATTTGGCTTTTTTTTCTCTTTTTTTGTCCTTTTTTTATTAAGAATTTTTTTTTTCATTTTACATACCAATCACAGATTCCCCTCTTCTCTCCTCCTACCC
Organism: Neotoma lepida; assembly: GCA_001675575.1. Taxonomy (NCBI): domain Eukaryota; kingdom Metazoa; phylum Chordata; class Mammalia; order Rodentia; family Cricetidae; genus Neotoma; species Neotoma lepida. The sequence continues at coordinate 17,246 of LZPO01018421.1, read as the reverse complement.
CTCCAGCCTCACCTCCCCCAACCCATTCCCCATTCCCTTCTACAAGAAGGTAAGGTCTCCCATGGGGAGTCAGCAGAGCCTGGTACATTCAGTAGAGNCAGGTCCAAGCCCCTCCCCCTGCCTCAAGGCTGTGCANGGTGTCCCACCATAGGTAGAGGGCTCNAAAAAGCCTGCTCATTCACCAGGAATAGATCCTGGTCCTACTGCCAGGGGGGCCCCTTAAGCTGATCAATCTACACAACTGTGTCACTTATGCAGAGGGCCTAGTCCAGTCCCTTGGAGGCTCTCCAGGTGTTGNTCTAAATTTCATGAGTTCCCACTAGTTTGGTTTGGTTGTCTATGTAGGTTTCCTCATCATGATCTTGATGCCCTCTTGCTCACAGAATCCCTTTTCTCTCTCTTTGACTGGGCTTCTGGAGCTTAGCTTGGTGTTTGGCTGTGGATCTCTGTATCTGCTTCCATNAGTTACTGGAGCAATCTCTTAAAGGAGCTGTTCCTATATCCTAGCTACTAGCAAACAGATCCTATCCAAGAAAAAGCTGCTACCAAGAAGTTGTGCTTGTCTCTGTTCTTTTGTGTGTTTAGAATCTTTTTTTTAAGCTTTCTCAGGTTTTATGTGGAAATTCTTGTCAAATATGTGCCATATGTAATTGACATTTCCTTCCCCGACTGCCCAGTCCCAAATAATCACACAGAGGCTGAATATGAATTATAAATGATCAACCCACAGCACAGGCTTGTTACTAGGTAACTCTTACACTTAAATTAACCCATATTTCTATTTATGGTTTGCCATATGGCTTATGGTTTCTTAACTCNCTTTTTTACATGTCTTGCTTGTTCAGTGGATGACTGGTGTCTCTCCTGACTTTCTTCCTCCAATCACTCTCTCTGAATCAGGCTGGTTTGCCCAATGTTTTCTTGCCCTGCTATTGGGCAATCAGATTTTTATTAACAATGAGCATAATCCACAGCAATGGGGCATGCCCTATTAAAAACATTGTGATTATGTAAACAGGATTTGGCTTTTTAAAAGTAGATTTCTTTGATCACATGGGAAAGCCAGAACCCACCAGGATGTGCAATGTATGCTGATGGTTGAGTTAGTGGAGACCAATCCCATCTTGTGATTACAAATCTACCTCTTACTCTAGTAGCACAAGCAATGCACATAAGGTAAACTTTAGGGGCAAGAATGGTTTCTAAAGCATAAATACAGTGGAGTCTTCAAATAAGAGGAAGTTAAGAAAAGTGAAAATGAAATCACAGAGTAGGAAAATATTAATAAATACTAACTAATTTGAATATGGAGATGTCTTTTCCAGGCCATTCAAATGNTAAATTTCTCTTGTAAATTTAAGCTGCCTTCATCTCTGTCTTACCTTCTGCCTATCTGGGATGTCAAGATTTTCTTAGGTCTTAGGTCTTGTTTGCTTCTTTGAGTACCTCCTGCTCATCTTGATATCTAGGATGAGAACAAACATGGGTACAGTCCTTTGACTGGCACTTGCTCATCTTCCACATCTAAGCTGAAAACTAATATCCATGCTGTTAAAGAGAAGCCCGTTTTTATTGTGTGTGTGTGTGTGTGTGTGTGACTGTGTCTTATTATAATAAAGTGATAAAGTTGTGGATATTGACATACTAAACCAAACCCTCTTGCATTCCATATTTTCCCACTGTGTGTTCCTCAGCTAGAAATCAGAGATACTCAAACAACTTAAATTCATTTTTTACATGAAAATTACTTGGAAAGTGCTTGAAGTGATCTTGAAGGCCAGTAAGCCATTCAAAACCACCAACAGAGTTGTTAGTGGGAAAGGGTTTCTTAGGACTACATGAAATCCTTAATTTCTAGACCTCACCTAGAGGTGTCAAATTAAAAATTTGACAATATGTATAAGACAGAGATAAATGGTTATACCCCCACCCCGACATACACATCCAGTTCCAGTATCAGGCAACTGGTCTTTACAGAGTCTCCAATGTCCTGGTCAATATTTAAATGATGACTGAAAAAGATTGAAACTTGGAACTAGTTTTCTATATTTTAAAAAAAAAATGACCTAGGGACAGCAGGAGCCAAAGGGGGCAGAGTCTCCCTAGTGAGTCATGCTGAGGTTCAGATGCTGCTATGCTGATTTAATATTGTACAATAGCATTTCAACTGTGTGTTTTCAAGGAAGACTGTTTGTGTATGTTGAAATGATGCTGGAGAGACAGACACTCATGGAAGGTGCTGGATACTTCCTGCAATTACTTCTTTCTATACTTTGCTATTAAAAGAAACTTAAAGTTCATCATCTACTTGTTGGTATCACTTTCCCCAGTTCTTCCTGCTTCTCCAGGTTCTGATAAAAGTGCATGGGAAATTCATTGTCTCCATGTTCCCACTGATACCTCTGTGCTGGAGGAACTGGCATAGAGCAAGCAATGCATGCAGAGTACAAATGTCCAGATTAGCACTAGAGACAACTGGTCATTGAATTTTAAGGTTTTTCACTTAGTCTACTACAGAGCATGCTTATCATATATTGTAAAATGTAAATCTATAAAACATGAATCATTGCTTCATGAAGAAGGGGAAAAGTGTTAATTTCTTCTTGACAGTTGTATTAGTGAACCAGGAATTGACTGCCTTGAACATTTGATTATACAATCTAATCTTCCAAATCTAGTTTTTCTTTTTTCATTAAAGGCTACAAAATAAAGACTTAGGAAGGTGGAGTGCACAAGACCTGCACAGGTTCAAACCAGGCGAAACCCCATCATGAATGTCACTGGGTATATCAAATGTACCTCACAGCAAGCTCCACGCTCAGGAGTTATTGGCCAACTCAAAATATATTCCATGTTTTTTTGGAGTGTCTTTGTTTTGCTTTGAAATATATACATATATATATATGTTTCCCTGCAATGAATGTTTCCTCCAACTTCCATGTGCACACAGGCTTTTAGTCATGGTATGCTAACAAACAGCTGAAAGATGTACTGTGACCTTAGAGCTGTGTTTTGAAATCTGACCCCCAGACCTAGGACTGGGTAGTATTTTACATACTGGCTTCAAAGATAAAGGCTAGTACACAGGTAAGTTGCTGTTTCCAATTTTAGGCAGAGAGTTTGCATTTTTTTACTGCCATATAATATTTTCAAAGACAAGATTTGTCATTTCACACTTTGATAAATACTGGCCTTATATCAATTGGAGGTTTTGTTAAAACAAATAAACAAACAACACACACACACACACACACATATATATATATATATTTCATTCACTTCTTATTTTTATTGTCTGTTTTAATTTTTGTTTATTTGTTTTTACTGTGATTTTTTGATGGAGAGATCATGAATTTGGNTGGGTAGGGATGTAGGAAGGATCTGAAAGAAGCTATGGGAAAGAAAATATAATCAAAATATATTGTATGAAAAAATTTAAATAAAAATTAAAAAATAAATCCATGGCTCTTATAACCAACCACTTCTTCCACTTCTTCCTGTAGGTATTTCCCTAAGAGGAAGGAATAACAGGTTCATACAAAGGTTTGTATAAACATGTTCATAACAGCTTTATTCACAATGCCCCCAGACTGGAAGAAGCCTGAGGATCCACTACCAATGAATGAACAGAGTAGGATGCACCTATCATAGAGTGACATTGTATGATGAAAGGACAAGGTAGTGATTGTTACATGATGAGAGAGAGAGAGAGAGAGAGAGAGAGAGAGAGAGAGAGAGAGAGAGAGAGAGAGAGAGACTGGGCCTAGTCTAGGATTTTGAAAACTCAAGGCCTATTCCAGTGACACCTCCTCTAACAAGGCCACACCTCCTTATTCTTCCCAAACAGTTCCATCAACTGGAGACCAAATATATGGGCCTATGGAAGCCATTCTCAGTCAAACCACTACAGAGTTATTTCATTTGGTGATGTGTCTACAGCATTTTCCTGTCCTTCCACATTAGAAAGGATATGATAATAGAGTTGCTGTTTAGTTTTGTTCCACAGAATCCAAAACAGTGTTAGAAATGCATGCAATTTTCATGACTGTGATCAATCAATATCTCTATTATGTACTGTTAATATTACATAAAGAACAGTTACCAAGTCATCAAATATGAGAAATACAATTTTATGTCATATAATCATTTTGACCATAAAAACATAATTTATATAAATATTTAAAATATTCAATATGCAGATGCTTTTAATTGATTTCTTAATTGAAATGATGATGAACTTTGTGATTATTTCTTTAATGTAGATCTTTAAGGACAGNATTGTTTTATAAATCTATAATATTTTAAAGGATTATACTATATATTACTAAGTTCATTTATGAAAAAACAACAATTTCAGTGTAGTTTCAGTGCTGTCTGCTTGTGACACCATCTTTTTAACACCATGTACCGTAGCTGACTGTGAATGGAAGCTTATTAAACATCTAGACATCAAATTTCTTTTCTGTAGAGTGTTCCATATAGAAAACACAAATGCCACTCTTTATATTTTAGCTTTATAAAAATACAGTAAAGTTGTATTCAGTTTGTTGAGTAAGCTGGACTCCAAGTAAGCTGAAGTCAAGAAACAGAAAATATATTCAGGACCTTGAAAGCAGAAAATTATGCAGAACTGTGATTTTTATGATTTTAAACAAATGAAATAAATGTTCTCTGAAAACTCGCATGGTCTACTCTTTGCTTAAATAAAATTCAAGATTGCATATATAGCAGTATTGTCCAAATTCTTAAAAAATAATTAAAATATGATTTAGTCTGGCATTTCTATTTCAGTAAAAACCTGTCTCTCCAAACTTATAAAAAGCTATCTTTTAAAAAGCTGTTTCAATATATCATGAAAATTTGGTTTTTTCTTGCCATATACATGCAATATGATAGCCAGAGGATTAGAGGGTGCAGGAGAACCAGTCCTAACATGAAGTTAAGCACTCATGAGGAAATTGGCAATAGGTTTGTCAATCATTTGGGCTTCTTTATCTGTATTTTGACAGAAGAGGAGGCTGTCTGGGTCACAGGAGTCTGAATGTCTGGAAGAGATTAAAGGCTCATGCTTGCTCAGTTAATCTCCTCAGTAAGCCCTGCAAACTTATGTCATGGAACTGGGATTTCTAAGGCATCACTTCTGAAATGAGCTACTCGGTGAGGATTTAGCAAAAATCTTGCCTACAAGTGTTTCCCTGCAATGAATGTTTCCTCCAACTTCCATGTGCACACAGGCTTTTAGTCATGGTATACTAACAAACAGCTGAAAAATGTACCGTGACCTTAGAGCTGTGTTTTGAAATCTGACCCCCAGACCTAGGACTGGGTAGTATTTTACATACTGGCCTCAAACATAAAGGCTAGTACACAGGTAAGTTGCTGTTTCCAATTTTAGGCAGAGAGTTTGCATTTTTTTACTGCCGTATAATATTTTCAAAGGCAAGATTTGTCGTTTCACACTTTGATAAATACTGGCCTTATATCAATTGGAGGTTTTGTTAAAACAAATAAACAACACAAAAAAACCCACTCAGACTTCAGTCAGCTTTTCTGAGTTACACATCTGTCTCCAACTCCTAACAATTCAGGGTGTATATACCATTGACTTATTCTAATGTATATTTTTCATGAGGAATCAGGACCTGGTTTTAAAAAGCATCTTCAAATCAGTTTGTGAAACAACCTTAATGATTCATTTACACTATGACATTGAGATGGACACACTAATACTGATTGGATTCTGTTTATATGGATACCAATGTTTCAAGTAACTCCATAAAGCTGGGTAAGTCATGTAAACTATCTGACTCCCAGTTTGTATAGAACAAAGACATATTGTGTTTGTTTGTTTGTTTTTTGAGACAGTTTTCTCAGTGTAACCACCCTGGCTGTCATGGAACTTGGTCTGTAGACCACACTGGCCTTGAACTCATAGAGATCAGCCTATCTGTCTCTTCCTCCTGGGATTAAAGGCATGTACCATCAGCACCTGGTTCAAAGGCATATTTAAACATTATTGCAAAAAATAACTTTTTATTGTTTAGATATTTTACTTAAATCAATATTTTTTCTAAGGGTGCAAACTTATAACTCACATTTTTAATTATTTCCCATCAACTTGCTTATTATGATCAAAGGGGGAACCCTTAAGGTATAAATCTTGAACTTGGGCTCCACAGCAGGATAAGTGAATCAGACTAGGTAGACATGAAACCAGGCTACACTGTTTAAGGTCTACAAGTAGACAGCTTAGGTAGATAATTACTGGCATTGATTCTAGCAAAAGTAATTTTTGATTCTAAGATGAAAAGTCACTTTCTCTTTTAACTCCTCCTTACATTTTTAGGGTTGGTGCTCATCTTACCATTTATTCAGCTCTTTCATGCATTATCAATAATTTGGTTTTTCATCCACTGGGAATAGATATAAATGAGAGAGAACTATCTTATTTGAGTTTTCATAAATGACAAGGTATAGATATATGACAATAATGTCAAATCAGTTAAAATAATACAAAACATAGTGAACAAAGATGAAATAATCATATTACAAAAGTAAACTGAGTTTATTTGGGTTTCCTTTATTCTGTGATATATGCATTTGGTTTATTAACTCAGTGTTTAACCATTTCCATAAAGAATTCATGGTGAATGTAGATGGCTGCTACCTTAATTGATTAACTTGGAAAAATACATTTGCAAACTTTCATTACGTCTCTATTTTTCTTTTTTTTAAAATGTANTTTAATTTTTCAATTACATTTTNAAAATAAGTTTTAATTAAAACATAACTTCTTCTTCCCCTTTCCTCCCTCCAACCCCTCCCATCTCCCTTCACACCTTCTCAAAGCTGTGGCCTCTTTTTACTTGAAAAAATATATAATATTTAGAAATATATAACTAAAATTCACTGAATATCCAAGGGAAGTAAGCAATTAATATTCCCATCTGTCTGTGGGACCTATGAACCATAACAATAACCAACATGGCAAGAAATCCCTAAAGGCCAATAGGGGGATTCTTTTGTTGGCGATAATCAACAGCTGTCTAATTGGACTTAAGGCCAACTTAAACAGGAGGGGACTCATGGCTGGTACTAGAAACCGAGTCAACAGTCCTGAACTTGTGAGGTCATGGATCTTAGCAGAGAATTATTACCATCATGTTACTAAGTCAGCAAAATTTCTTCGCTACATTCTAAAACTTACAGGCACAGGTAAATGAAGTTCTCACTCAATAATGAAGCTGCTCTTCACAGCAAATGGATTAGAGGAAACCACAACTGGATATAATGCAGAGGTCGAGAGATGAAGCCACTTGACTTTAAATCAAGAATAGATGTGGTGAAGTCACAGACAAATTGGCTTTTGACATTTCAGCACTGGGGAAGTGAGACAATTCGATTCATGGGGCATTGCTGGCCAGCCAAACTGGCTAAGTCATTGAGTTCTAGGCCAATTAGAGAGCCATGTCAAAGAATAAGGCAAATGGCTCCTGAGTAATGACCAAGATTGCACACACACACTCACCACACACACACACACACACACACACACACACACACACACACACAGAGAGAGAGAAAGAGAAGAAGAAAGCCATGAACATGGGCAACTAGGCTTAATTTGTAGTCAGTTACCATGGATTGTGATTCTCTTCTTGCTTTGAGAAGATATGCAACTCCATGCAAGCCTCAAAGGCAGTTTGTTATCTGTTTATTTATTTATTTATTTAAAGACAGGATGCAGTTGCCTGATATACTGAGGAAAGGGAAACTTTATCACATGGTCCTGCTAAAGATCTTCTCCTCCCCTCGTGGGTCCTCTGTCATTACTTCAGTAAGTCACTCACCTAGTTAATTCAGTTATCATGTGGGAAAATTTCCCAAGGTTTTAAAATAGGATTCATTCATGTTTCTTTGTTGGTCTATATTGTTTAAAGAGGGAGATGAGAGCATTTTAAATTTCCAGACTGCGACATCTAAACCAAGTGATTTAAGCTTTAGAAAATTTTACCCAAGAACTTGAGAGAGAAGGTTGGAAGGAAATTTATGAGTAAACCGTCATGCGTGGAATTGGCAAGTCACACCTGAAGACCCTGTCTGGAATGAAAANGGAAAAGTACAGCCAAGCAAGAGATGGCGTGTTTGCCAGAGACAAAGTGTACTAAACACTGATACATATTCCTAAATGTACACACACAACAACCAGTTGTCTCAACCTGTTGCTGGCTTAGCAGTGTCTGTGCAGCTTCTCAAAGCGGTATTCTTCCAAACCATCCAAGACTATCAGAATACGTTCATTTGGATTGGACTTCTTCCTGAGTAAATGATGTTTCAGTTTAGTAACCAAAGTTTTACCTTATAATCTATTGTCTGAAAATTCAATACTATTAGTACTGTGATTATGATCTTGTTTGGAGATGGGAAGAGTCAGGGTAGAGGGAACTGGGGAAGGAAGAGAAAGAGAACATGTGTACTCTGAAGGAGCCCAAGATGGAAAGAGGTCTGGATTTCNAAGTTAGCAAGCAATGCAGCCAGTTGATGAGTGTGGACAGGTAGATCAAGGTTTCATGGCAGAACTTTAAAAGAATTAGTAAATTCATAAACTTCTATTATTCAAGTAAATCTTTAAAAACATAGAAGGCAGACACACCTGGCAATGTAAGCCTGCAATCTTTGCTTCTTTAGAGGCTGAGGCAGGAAGACAGAGGATTCAAAGCCTGCCTGGACTAGAAAGATCAAGGCCAGCCAGGGCGACTAATGAAACCCTGATTCAAAATAAAGAAGTAAAAAGAGAACTTGGGATATAGCTTAGTGCTTGGGAGCTTACCTATCATGCACACAGCCCTGGGTTCAATACCTGGAACAATACAGATATATATGTACACACACACATATATATATACACATATATACACATACATGTATTTATCTCTCTCTATATATATATATATACACATACATATATGTGTCTTTGTGTTTGTGTGTGTGTGTGTGTGTGTACATATGTGTATGTGTATGGTAGCAGGAACATTTTTTACACAAAATACATTTGTTGACCACTTACTATATATCAAAGACTTTGCTAGATATTATGAATGTATCAGTAAATAAAATTTTAAACTGTCCACATTGTGGTGTTTAAATTCCCTGTGCTTTTCTGCTGCTTTTCAATAACCAAAGAGTAATTCTGTCAGTGACCTCATCCATACTTTCACTTCCTCCCTTTACAAAGGGAAGACTCAAACTTTCCAGAGATTTTGAGAGACGGTTGGCCTTCAGTTTCTCCTTGCATAGATTTTGCCCATCTCTATGAAACATCAGTCCCTCCTTTAACCCATAATTTGCTTCAAAAAATTTAGCAAATACTCTGAAGAGAGAGTAACAACAATGCAAAGGTAATATGGTCCATGGAAAACTGCCTCTCTGTCTGAAAGCCAGACCTGTTTCCTACCCTCCATTATGTTTACACGAGCCCTATGTACCCAACATTCCTCCACATATAATTGAGGGCCTATGCAGTAAATGAATTTTGGATGGGTCTTAAGTGAACAAGGGAGCCAAGATCTCAAAAGACACATTCAGCAGGGTACATTTGGCTATATTTCCCAAAGGGAATGACCACAGCCATGAGAATTTCCCACAATCAGATGGCTTTTGATTTTTAATTCTTCCTGACTTGGCTGCTCTTCTTTCCCCCAAACACATCGTTGCTTTCCCATCCTTGTGCATTACAAAGTGCAGGGGCATTTCAGAAGGCAAGAGCACTCGAGACCTCATCCTTACAACAGCCTGGGAAAGGGGCACCACAGGCTCAGGTGTCTCCTTTCAATGTGTTTCTCTCCGAATGTAAGCACAAGGATTTGCCATCTTTGGAAGCCTGTCTCCATGGGATTTGCCAAGACGAATGAATCAAAATTTGGCAGCCTGTAGTTTTAAAGTCTCCTAAAGCCAAATCCCTATAAGGGACATGAGGAGAGGAAGAAACATTGGTCATTTATCCCCTGTTCTTTATTAAAGAACCCTGAGAAAAGTTGTGAAGTTTTTGTTTGTACTTGTTTTTGTTTCTTAAAGAGAATGGGAAGAAATATTTTCTCAGCTGTTCTAAGTGGTTCTCATGCCTTCTGTTGTGATTTAATAGTTTACTCTTATAGCACTGCCTTCAACTACTTTTGTAAAACACAGTGATTAAGAATTCGATTAATATCCACTTTCAGAGTTAACAATCTTTTAGTAATTTGAGCTGACCATGTGAATATGTGTGGTTTTCAAATATAAATTTGTCTCTTACATGGAAGACAGACAAATTATTTTATTTGCCAGGCCATAATGGAAGCCTCTCTCTTGTCTTTATTGGAAGAAACCTTGGTCTGCGTCTAAGGTTCCCAGGTGATTATAATGAATATACCGTATCATCTAAAATATCTCTAATTTGAAGTTAATGGAGTAAGAGCTTTAGATACATCAATAAAATACCTGCTCAACAACAATTATATTAGTGTTGGATTATGTGACTGGAGAATTTAGAACAAATGAGTTGACATTTCTAAAAGCTGTCATAATACTTGATTATTGTTCCACTTCTATATTTTTTGTCTTTTGTTTTTTCCCTCCCTTTCTTTACCCCACCCCTTTCATGCTTCCCTTGGAAGCTATTGCTTGTATTTGGATATTTCTGTTCTTTCTCCTTTCTGAGCACATGGTAGGTTTCATTTCACGACCTTATGAATTGGGTTGGATNCTGTGTTCAATTCTGATCAACTAAATCTGATAGAAATCTTAGTGAGATTCATCCTTCATCATATTGGGTACAAAATATGACTTATGTATGTTAGAGTCAACATGCTAGAAAAATTCAAAACCTATGAGTAGTATACTGACTGGTAAGTCTAATGAATTCATAAGCAGTCCCCAAAAGAATATTTCATTTATGGCTGGACTTCATTATAAATTTGACAGGACATAGAATCACCTAAGGGTCCATATCTCTGGGCATGCTTAGAAGGATATTTCAGAAAGAATTGATTAAAAGAAGGAGACCGACCCCCAAGTGGGGAGTATCTACCAAAAGACATGTCAGATACAGCAAGGTAGAAGGAAATAGCAGAATGTAGATACTTGCCTTTGGCTCTTATTTCTGAACATGTGTATCTACTGTAAGTGCTGATACCAGATAGTTGGGCCTTCCAACATGGACTCAGTTCTAGAGACTCTCCAGGGATCTCCAGGCTTCCAGCAACAGACTGTGATTGTTGAGGTACTGAGATCCATGGAATAGCAGCTACCCAGTTTTCATTCTCTCCAGCATGTAGACATCCTTTGTTAGGATGTGCAGCTGTGTGTGCGTGCGTGTGTGTGTGTGTGTGTGTGTGTGTGTGTATGCATATCTCTATACATTTTATTTATTTTGTTTCTCCTGAGGACCCTATGGGAACAAATGCAGGCACAGCTCAGCAGAGTACTGTAATGCAGCAGATTCAATGTGGATGAGAAATAGGTGGACGTTGTATGAAGTATACAGGAACACCTGAGTTCTATTCCTTTAATTGACTTCTTCCATATTGACTGTTCATTTCTTCATATATTTAGTTAGTTTATATACGATTCTAAGTTAAAAATCCATGCCCTCATAGAGACTGTGAGTTAAAAGAATAAGTATTTAATTTAAAATTGTAGTTAGTATCATGTGATAGGCTGAGATTGAAAAACCTTTCCAACCTGTTTTTTGTTGTTGTTGCTGCTGTTTTTTTAGGCATCAGAGAAGACTCTGTGAAGAGTTGTCATGAAAACCACAAAGTGATTGAGAAGCGCCTGGGTGAAGATGCAAAGGAGGGAGGAGCAGAGGTAATGATCATGCAGCCAGCACAATCGGAGGAGTGGAAGCAAGATGAGTAGGTGACACCTGGGATTAGAGAGCTAGGAGGCAGAGGGATGTCTGGATTTGTTTAAATTTCTGTAGGCCATGAAAGGCAAGGTGAAGACTTTCAGTTTTTAAGAAAAAGAGATCTTTGTTACCTAATATAAGGTGATTTAGCCTCTGAACCCCAGTTCTCACATATTTAAAATGAAATAATTAACTAAAACAGCGTATGCAAACATCTTAGTACAGCATGGAATCATTTCAAGACCAAATCAAACCAATGTCAGGACAATCGCATAGTTCTAGGGCTACTTGAAAGTCACAGCTGATGTAGTTGAAAATCTTACTTCATTGTTGTCTGTATGACATTAACTGGGTCCCTTGTGTTGTCAAGTAACAACTCTGGTAAAGGACAGCTTAAAAGAAAAAAGGTTTTACAAATATCTTCAGACTGAAATATTACTTCACACCTAACAACTCATCCCAGGGCACTGCTATGAGAATAACATTTCCCTGGCTCCTATCTCCACTTTCACTCATGTGTGCAATCAATAAGCTCCCCATACTGTTTGTAAAACATGTATCCTAAATTTTATAACTAACTTTCCTTGGTCAAAGGTGGAAAGGGAATGAAAAAAATATAGACCAATAGCTATATTTGAAATTATTCTGTGCAACAAATAGAGAAAATGGCTGGGAAAGTATCTTACAAATAGCTGTCCATTTCACACTGTAGAGGCATTATGGTGTGTGTCAATAACACCATGGGATGGATGCAGACATATTGAAAGCTTCCAATTCTCAACATTTATTTCATATTACATACACTTGAACGAAATATTTCCATAAAAGTACCAGGCTTTGCTGGCTCCACATGGGAGGACGGGATGTGGGGGTCGGGGGGAAGGCTGGTGGGGAGCAGGGGGAGAGATGAGATGGGAATCCACGGTTGGTATGTAAAATGAATTTTAAAAATTCTTAAAAAATAAATTAACTAATTAAAAAAGAGCTCATTATTTTTCTCCAGTAAGACTCTACCACAGACCCTCTGTGACACATGACAGCTGGCATTTATGCACTCATGCTCTGGTTTTGTTATGTGTAAGACTAGGAAATTGGACAAAATGATCTCCAATGTCATCAAAAATTAGGTCTTTCATTTCCTCAGTGCCCTCTGAGACATGTTATGCTGCAAATTGGGAAGTAATTTGAAAGTCAATTCTCTTTTTTTATTTTATCATTATTGAGAAAGTCTGACAAATGGTGATTTTAAGAGATAATAAGCAACTCCAAAATTGTTCATATAAATCACAACGATTTTTGTATTTCTCCCTAACACCTTTCCTCCTTAAAAAAATCCATATCTTTCTGACTTTAACTCCCTCCTTCATTTTCTTCTTTTCTTCCTTTTTCACCATTATCACTTATAAAATTCTAAACACAATAATTGCATTTCCTAGAAAAAATAGAGTGAATTCATATGTTCAGTGCATAAACTGAAATCCAAAGAAGATGTAGGTCGCTGTCTTCGATACATACAGGCAGCTCTTGATTGGCTTTTACTACAATTCAAGGACTGATTTACCAAGAAACGACTGCCAGCAATACCATGTTCACCAGTGTTTCCATGTCATCCCGGTAGAGCTTCTACCGGAAGTTTTCCAATATGCTCTCCAATCCACCCCAAGATGTTCCTTAGGAGATCACAATTGAAAAAGTAGAGTCACATATGTCATAATCACATACGTCCCCACGTGAAAACAAACATGGAGTGGTTTCTCAATATACCCAAATAGAAAAATCTTTTATGAATCAAAACCAGGGAATGCCCGCTCCTTTACGTTTCCAGAGCACTCCGCCTCAAATACAACAGCGTTCAGTCAATGTTTGTAGAAATGGAAATAGATATTCATTGGAACCAATCATTTGAGATTGTGGAGCCTGTAGGAATGTGAGGAGGTTTGTACACCTTCCTGCCTTTGCTCATGGCATTCACTTGCTGTCAGCTGATAGGTTAATCAAATATCCTATACTCAGTGCTATCTGGGACTTTAAATGCATTGTTGATTTTACCTGATTTTGAGTACTGTTATTTCCATAGAATGATATTTTCTTTATATTACAGTTAGCACATAAGCTGTGGAATTGCTCTAGATAAGAAGCTATTATTCCTATTATTGTTAATTTTGTCCCATGCATTTTTTTGTTCCTACTGAGTACTCAAATATGGCTGCTTTGTGGTGAATAGCTTGTGAACGATAGCCTCAATGCTCTAAATTCAAATGAAAACATTAAAAAGAGAAATTCCTGGGTTTCTGAAGAAATGTTCATTTAAATGTAGAAAGAAATTTACTTGGAAAATTATATAGAATTTTAAAAATTTAATTCTTTAATTTAAATGCATTTAAAACAAACTAAGCTATATTTCTGTTGATGGTAACCAAATGCTCCTTATTGTTCATTTTTTCCCTTAGGTTCATGGAAAAGATAAATCAGCTCTCTCCAAACTTTGCAGTGGGATTTCTTGCAGCTAGTGACATAGTCTTCTCCTTTGTACTTGCTTTGTCTCTCAAGATAATAACGTGTGCACACTTATTCTCCTCTATGGATTTAGGAATTTTGTTTTCCTTGCTGGTTCTTTGCTTGACATTAAATATATTTGTAGGTACCCAGGGGATTGTTGATTGAACACATGACTAGTGATGAAATAACTTAGGTGCCTTCAGTTCCTAACTCAATAAGCACCAGCAAATGCTCATGCATGGCAAAGTGTTTGTATAATTTCAGCAGGTCAGAAGGAGACAATATTGTCTTAATTTGGACAAGCCTAAGGTGCTTTTGCAAAAAGGAGTGTTTGTAATCTTGCCAGGAATACATGAGTCTTTTAGGAATTAAAATAAAACATGTTTTATCAATAATTGGCTCAGGTCCACATTGGCTTATGCAGGGTATTTATATTTTATTTGATATTTCTGTAAGTTTAAGCACAGTTGTAAATAAGTACATTTATTGTTAGGAATAGTAGCGGATAATTTTAATTTAAGATATATTTCAGTTGAGAAATTTTATACCCCTTACATTTTCATGTGTTAAAAAATTGAGTAAAACTGTGTTTAACACGATATTGGTTAAAAACTCTGATCCTCTGTATTTGATGCTAAGCCACCATTCTGCACCCCTTTCCTCCCTTCTGGGCTGTGGACTGTCTTGAGGGGGGACTTTGGCTTGATTGTGGGGACATCCTACCCTCTAGCACCCTTGCAAAATACAAATGAATGGCCACCCCCTCATACCCAGAACTCTGGAAGAGGACTTGATGACCCAGCAGGAGCTGTAAGACATTAAATCTAAAAGAAGGTGTATGAAGTCCTGGCTGTAAAACGTTGTGGGGAAGGAGGTTTATATCAAGTGGGCTTATATGTTATCCCAAAATCTTGGTTAATATGTTTACGTGGACAATTAAACCTTCTATAAATCAGCATTTATTGTGCATATGCACACATGTGTATCTTTTAAATCTGGTTTCCAAATGAGAGCTTAGAAGTCAGAGGGGTGGGAACAGATGAAAATTCCCCTCTCTCTTTCTTAAGAAATGTCTGAATGTGTTTTAAAGAACTGGTTCAAGGTGATATAAAGTCTAACTTTAGACAAGATATCTATCCATTCTGTGGAGGCAAAGAATTACTTCANTAAGTTATCCTGTTTTCTGTGTACAAATGTCAAATAAACATCTCAGTGAATCTAGTGAGTCTGCTGAAAAGGAGAAGGGTTTTGTACAAGGGAAACACAGACACAAATAAACATTATGTGCAAAATATACTTAAAAAGCGCCTTCAAACATTCTTTTAGGCAAGTTGGATCATGGATGGTTTCTAGAACTTTCATTATGCTTTTCAGTTTTACTTATTTCTTTTCCTACTTTGACCCAAATGTTCCTTAATTATTTTTATTTAAAAACCATTCATCTCTCTAGCATTATTGTTTAGTTTCCATTGTAGAATGTCTTCTTATATCTTAATTGTCTTATACACTAAGACAAAATGGCCTCCTTTCGAGAAATTGATCTCCTTCATAAAGCAATGACATTTGGGAACTTTTTAGTTGCCCAGAGGCTTTCATCTCTAGTCCACGAAAAATGGGAACAATATTATTTACCTGCCTGTATTCTGGATTATTAGATATGATCAGATTATGTAAGTCAATAGGCAAAGGAGGTGATCATAATTCTGACTAACTAAAAGCCTCCTGGCTGTGGCATAGAAGATTCCCCACTTACATTGACTCCAAGGAGTTTCAGATTATAACCCTCTGGTTTTAGACATGATGTTAAGCATCTTTTAATTTCCAGTTAAAGGATGAGCAATTGTTTGGGAACTTTGTCTCATAATAATTACTCTCTAGCTGGGGAGGGTAGAGGCACCATCTGTGGTCCGTGGTTGCATATTTGTTGATGGATATCTAGTCTTTCACAATTCTCTAGCAGTTTTAACTACTGCCTCACCAAGTCCTGCAGGGATGTCTTGTCTGAAAGATGGTGGACAAATATTAGATCGGAATCTATATTCTCCTCCCCTGCCTGTTAAAATCTGGAGAGTCTCAAGCTGCATCGGGTTACCTGCCCTCCAGTAAAGGAAAATAGCAATCCGGATGTGCCCATATTCATGCAAAATGTGTGCTTTCTACTCTGCTAATTCATGCTCAGTGTAGCTGAAAGGAGCTCCACTATAGAGGGCTTCCTTCACTCTGGGGCCCTCAGGCTGAGAAGCCAGCCTAACATTTTGTTTTCTTTGTCTGAACAAACTGAAAGCTTGCTAACTTCGATCAGGCTGTGACAACTCTATTTTTGAAAGAGCCCATTCATTACTCACTGACCCAGTGTTCCTGTGGGAATTTCCCAGGGGGTAGGGGGGAAAGAAGTGTGGTGTTTTTCCTGCCTAGCTTTGGCCCTGGCACTTACTATGTATGCAATGCTGGAGAAGTCAGTGAAGTCTTTGGGGCTCCATGTCCTTACCTTCATCTTTACATAAGAAAAAAAATCACCCACCTAACAAGTGTGCCATGGCCAAAATCTGCCTACAGTTTAATAAGAAGAGAAATAGTCACTTAGTGTCTGAAATTTTAGATTGAAAAATAGAAAATTTGAGAGAAAACTGTGCTTAAGAAAGAATTAAGCCTGAACTCTTAATAAAACAAAAATCATAAATCTTAAATAGCATATATTGTATGTTACAGCCATTACTTGATTACTATTTGAAGTGTCTTTATTCTCTACTTGGCCTCATAACCTNATGATTTTCATTTATTTAAAATTGCAGAAATTATGTTAAATATTAGATTCTATTTTGCTTAACAAAATGACCACATTTTTATTTAACCAAAATGTCCA
>LZPO01018420.1:6403-27169 GCA_001675575.1 Neotoma lepida | reverse complement strand
TTGCTCAACATCCCTAGTCATCAGGAAAATGCAAATCAAAACGACTCTGAGATACCACCTTACACCTTTCAGAATGGCTAAGATCAAAAACACTGAGGACAGCTTATGTTGGAGAGGATGTGGAGCAGGGGGAACACTCCTCCACTGCTGGTGGGAGTGTAATCTTGTACAGCCACTTTGGAAATCAAGATGGTTTTTAAAGTAGTTACCAGCGCTGCTCTGATTCATTTAGTGCACAAAGAGCCTAGAATGTATGTCAAGTGGTCATATTTGAAACCTTACTTTCTATTTATTGTGGGCCACAATACTACATCTACTCTACTAGTCACATTTTTTATAAGAATCTCCTTGCTGTGAATATTCCCTAAACATTGCAGAGTAGACTATACTTTGCCTGCATACATAGTTTCTTTGGGGCTCTTGGCAATTTTCGAAGGAAGAAGCAAGTAGTCTTTGTCTCAAAAACTTGCGGTCCCGTGAAGCCAATTTCTATAGCTATTCACAGTCACAGACACAGGTAGACAGAAATAGAAGAACCGGGGATGACAAGGATCATTTCTGATGGAAAAAAATATATCCTCTGTGATTCATACACCTGCTTGGCCAAACAAATTTCTATTCAGAATACAAGGAAATGAATTCAGAACACTTGGAAGAAAGCCTTTGAAGGCTGTTTAGCTAATTTCCCAAGATAATAGCAGGCATTGTATCATTTTTTTTTTTTAGTCCTTAATACATAGAACCATAAAACTTGTTTTTAGGTTTAGGATTTTTTTTTTGTAGAAAAGAGGGTTAAATGAAAAGTTACTGTCTTATTTTGCTGAAAAGAGAAAATGATACAGGCTTTTAATTTTCTTTCATGAATTGAAAGTATTTCAAAATACACAATACTTTGTAGGATAATAGAGAGGAAATGAACAGAGGCCTTAAACTGCTATTTCATTTTGTGTTGACACATCCACAATAGAACATGGCATTCAGTATATCTTACAATGGTAAAACAGAAGAATACAGTGGTAATGAACAGTGCTTAACACAGTCTGTCTCATTTTTCAAGACATAAATGTCCTGTAGAATGAGTTCAAAGAAATGAAATTTTGTAAAAAGGGAGATGGAAGGGAAAAACTGGGCATAAACTGTGACCCTTCCAAGTTTCTATTGCTGTAAGGAAGACAAAAGCAAAAGAGGGACAGTAAATAAATCTGAAGCAAATTGGTTGGAAAGAAGCCTGTTTATGGATTAAAAAAANTTTTTTCAACTACTATTGCATTGTGAATTATCTGGATAATGATTACTTATTATCAGATTTAAAATAAACATAAAAGAAATAAGTAATAATAAGTAACAACACTGGAAGAGAGTATACATTTGGGGACATTAACTCAGCATGGAATTTTCCACATNTATAGTATGCACAGCCTAAATCATAAAGCTCTCATATATTAATTTTAAAACCAGGTATTTCTGCATTNTCATTAGCTACTAAGATCTAGTTTTTATCATTTTCTATGCAGTAGACCTTTCAGTTTCCAAGAGCTCAGTCAGCAACCTCTATGCCTCCTCATTGTTATTTCCTCATGGCTGGTTAACCTACAAATGTTGTCTTGATGAAAATAAGATAGTAGGCTGGGGATGTTTATGAGGCTNTCCCTTCCAAATGTGCTTCCTATGATAAAATGAAGCTGACTNATCAGAGATTTATTTGAATGCATTTGAATATAAAGTTTCTCCCCACAAAGTGTTAGCTCATGTGGTACTCACGGCTGCAAATATTAGAAAGAAAAGTGGTCTTCTGAGGATAGGGCAGTTCTGCTGGTAAGGAAAGAAGGAGTTGGCAAAAGCAAAGTTCCTAGGTTTCTAGAAGAAAGGAAGCAGAGGGTCCTTGTGGTACTGAGTAGGGGTGGAACCAGGAAGGAACTGAAGGAAATATCCACTTAAATTCTACATAAGCAGCACTCTAACTAAGATGCTAACCTATTCATGGCAATTCTGCTCTTCTAGATGTTTCTGAATGTTTCCACATCTGTTTTCAGTTGGAGGATACAAAATGCTAAGAAAAGTTCAGTTTTCCATTCAACACATACACAAACACATACACAAACAGACAGATACACACACACACACACACACACACACACACACACACACACACATACACTACATAAATAATCATGTTTATGCTAATCTGAAAAAGTCTTTGCTAAAATACATTTGAATGATAGTAAAAAATCTATAAAAAANTTNTAGTTGGCCAATTANTCATCTCTTATTTACTTTTCAAATCCTATTTACTTTTTATAATCCTATTCACTGATGAATTATCTGCTTCTTCCTTTTGACTATTGGTCTCCATTATATTCACAGAAAAGAAACAATTTCTTAAGAAAAGTAAGTCAATCCATTCATGANTCATGGATGAGGATGGGTGACAAAGAAGAGAATAAATNAAAGATCAAAAGTCTTTATGTCAGATGCTATAACAACAAGCATATAATAAGACAGTGGCTTTTAATCTTAACCAAAATAATTATGAAAATTGGTACCCTCAAAAAGTTGAAGAAAGTAACTAAAATTTATTAAAAGAAGTTTATTTGATTTTCTGTTACTCAATTCAATTATAAAGCATCAGTTTTAGCAACATCATCCAACAAGCATTTCATTTTTTGAATTATTCACACCCAAAACAAAATGACAAGCTAGAGTAGCTTGCTGATTCAGCAGGTCCACACATCAAAAACAATCTTATATATCACATACTTCTTCCCTGATGTCTCCATCAATCTAGTATTAGCTCATTAAATGTCCTTTCTCAAAGAGATTAAGCTCTGTCCATTTGCATAGGTTAAACACTCTGGAAAACCGCCCTAGAACTCTGGGTGGAATGAAAAATGTTTCTCTGATATCACCTTTTAATGATAATAGTAAAGCTGTNATGGCAGCCACAGAAAACCATGCATTGATGGGCCTGTACTATTTCAAGATTCAGTTTCGACCTCACCAATGTATACTTGTGTGATTTTCCTAGTGTTTTGGAAAGGGTTTCACTTTAAGTACCAGCAAACTAAAATCTAAAGATCTATAGTGACATCCAGACCCCTGTGTAAATGCAGAAGCTATCCTAATACTAAAACAATGCTCAAAATTGTTCTCAGAGGCTAGAGTAAGCCTATAATTTTTTTGCAAGTAGTTGCTGTGGGATTTAGCAGCACTCTGAAGAAATAACATAGGTGNCATCATTTTTATCATAGTCGAACACAATGATGTTGCACATCACCAGAGGGAGTATGGAGGTGAAATTTTGTTATGTGTATTCCCANCTTGCACCTTTGTTCCTCTTTCTTTGCTGTCATATTGCCTCTTGTAGAAAGGGAAATCCTCATTATAGATAAGAACAAGGTTAGGTAGGTGGCTTGTTCACCTTATACAAGCCACAGTTTCCACATGGTTTTCTTATGGCTCATTATTTTTTAATTCTNTAGTGAACACATATTCTCAATTGGATCATGGAGATATATATTTAAAATTATCTTCTATAACCATAGATATTTGGCAAGGTTTTATTGTAAAAGAACTGAATAAAAGAAAAGAAAAACATCCAAGATTATAAGTAGCTTACAGAAAATACTGTCCATGTAAAAAAAGGAAAAAGTAGAATATAAGCGTGGAGATTTTATCTTAAAACACCTGAAGATCGCAGAAAGATAAATCCACAGCTTCTTTCACATATAAAAAGCCCAATGCAAATAATTTTATGAGTTTATCTAAGAAAACACTTGTAGAGGTAAAGAAAGTTGANAAAGGAAAGGGGAAACAACCATATATGTCACATTCACTAAAATGCACCACTTTAGATCATTGCAGCTTAACTCTGATAGTTAAGAACAAGGACTCCTGATATGCCTCACATGGAGATGATGAATTTGTATACTAGCTATGCTCAGTTGTTTGAATTCTGTTGTGAGAATTTCACAAATAGAAGAATAATCTTTTTATTTATAGCTCAGATAGAAGGGAAGCACATGTCCACACATCAGACAGTGAGATCCAGAATCCAGCAGTTGGAAATCAGAGCATCAGTGAAATTATATAGAGCTAGAGAACATNAATAAAGCAACAACTGTAAATTGCCCTGACTCCCAGGAGCTGATCATACAGGTTCCTCCCTAAGCCTCCACTAGTGTTTCATGTGCAAAGGAAGAATCCCATATCTCCAGAAGAACTTGTGTTACAAAATCCACAAATCTTCTAATTAAGCATTTACCTCCTCTTTCTTTCTCTTCTTCTTTCCTTATCTTTCTTTAACTCATTCTTTCTTTCTCCCTCTTTCTTTCATTTTAGAAGAATAATAAAAACAAGTATTGCAGTAATGTTATAAGAGATAAAATCTATAGGTATCTATTTTATGTTCCCAAAACAAATTCTAAGAGACTGTAAAGTTTAATAAAATGGTTAACTTGGCTCATCTGTGGATGTCTCAGGTCATGTGGCTGCATCTGGTGACAACATTCATGCTAGTAGAGTCCCCAAACAGTAGAGAACATGATATAGGAAGAGATGGGGAATATACACATGTATATCTCCTCTCTCTACCTTCAGTTATAAAATCAATATCAATCATGAAGTTCTACCTTCTGCATCTTTTCTAAATTTAATTATCTCCCAAAGATCCCATATCCACAAAGGACAGAGAAAGTGTGCGTTCCTTTATGACCAAACAATAAGAATCAAATTGTAACAGATAAACCCTTCACAGCCCACTCAAACTATATTCAAACAATGGCAAAGGACATGTTAGAATAGTTTTGTATTTTCACTTAGAAGTATACTTTAATGAAAACAATCACAATAAATTTTTTATTTTTTGAAAATTTTATACACGTATAAAATGTTCCTTGATTAGACCTACCATTCCATTCCCCCTGAAATTCTTCCCAGAATTTTGGATCACTTCTCCCTCCTTCTTGATGCTCCCTATTATCTATTTTTCATCATTTATTTATCAAGGAAAGAGTTTGTTTTAAACTATTTTAGATGAAGAGTGCATAATGCCTGAGACAGCATGACAGCAGACAGCAAGAGCAAGAAACTAAGAGACCACATCTCAATCACACAAAAAAGCAGAGAGTATTTATATTTATATTTATTAACCCATAGAGTCCAATTATTGCCACCCAAGTACACATNAATATGGATTCATTCACTGGGATATGAAGAACATACCAGGAACCACATCCTCAAAGAAAAGCCTCTCTCCATTCTCCAAAAGCCATCAACTTCCAGTGGTTCTTCAGGTATGGTTGGAAACTTAGAAGACCCTCTCCAATCCAAATGAGAAGTTTCTTCAATTAATTCTTTTAATTTCTTTAGATTATAATTACATTATTCCCCCTTTCATTTCCCCCATATACTATATGCATATATATATATAAGCATATACATACATAATCCTGAATACTTAAGTACAATCTGCTTGGTCTGTACAATTTCATTTGCCTGTGTGTTCTCAGGGCTGACAATTTGATATTGGATAATCAGTCAATGTGGTCTTCCCTTAGAAAGACTAGTTCTCCTGCTCTTGGCATTGCTCAGTTGCCTATAACTATTTGTGTAGAATTGAGGTCTCCTGGGCTTTACCCCATCCATGTTACCAAGCAGGGAGTTTTAATTGACTCAATGTTGTGATGTTGTGAGGATAATACAACAACTATCTCATACCCAGGAACAGCATTTCTCAGCTTTTTTTTCCCATCCTCTGGCTTAAATTCTTTCTATATCTCTTCATGATGTTCCCTCAACCTTGCTAGATGATGGTTGATATAATTGTCCCAACTATGTCTGAGCACTCACAGTCACTTATTTTCAGCATTTTGAACAGTAATACATTTTTGCATTAGCTATTACCTACTACAGTAAGAAGTGTGTTTGATCAATGTTAGAAATGTTAGAAATGACAGAAGTCTGCGAATTTCACTTTTTTCTCTACAAGTGAGTAGTATTCCATTGTGTCTGTGCCACATTTCCATTATCTTATTGTTGATAGACATCTATATTTATTTCATTTCTAAGTTGTGAATTGAGCCTCAGTGAACTGAATAGGCAAGAATCTCTCCAATAAGACATAGTCCTTTGGGAACATGCCTAGGGGTAGTATATGAGATCATATAGCATAAAGATCATAGGTTCGAATTATTGCTCATTTTTGAGAAACTTCTAGTCTGAGTTCCAAAGTGGCTACACATCCAACAATAGTGTGTTAAGTGTTCTCTTTTCTGCATATCCAGGCCAGAATTTGTTGTCAAGTGTATTCTGGATAGTGGCCATTCTGATTGGGATGGAATCTTANAGTGATTTAAATCTGCATTCCCTTGATAATTAAAGATGTTGAATACTATTTTTAATGTATTTAATTAATGTACTGCATTTCCATTCTCTTGCTTTGTCAATTTTGTAATTTTGTGATTTGTTTTCTTGGTGAGTAGTATTTAGGGGTGGGAGGGAGATGGGCTCACATTTGTAATTCCACACAGCTTCCAACAAAATAATACAAAAGATATTCCTTTCTGGCTGGGCTAGGCATATCAGTGTTAGGGTACTTGCTTAGAATGCACAAGACCTGAGTTTCCATACTCATCATCACTACTACTACCTCAATAACCTCAAAAGATGTAGCTTATATACATATATGTTGAGTTTTCTTAGCTGTTTAATAATTCCATTGGAAATTACCTTTACATAAAGCCTAGACTAAGCTCAAAAATGACATCAGATAAGTTTTCCCTGGGTGAAGCCTTCTGCTAAATGTCTAGGAGTTGGAGGGCAAAGGACTGGGGGAAATAGAAAAAGAGTTAAAACAAAGCAGAGACTCTGACCTCTCTCATCCTGTAAGTAAGATTCAAGGCAACTTAATAAACAATATCAAGTATTTGTAAAGAACTTTGGGGTTTTTTCAGAAGTTTACCATTAATTGCTGTGGAGATAAATAATATAAAAGGATAATTTAAATAGTGACCTAACTTCCAAGGTCTTTTTAAAATTTTATTAATTGTTTTATATCCTGACCACAGTTCCCCTACCTCCTCTCCTCCCAGCCCCTCCCCCCAACTTCCCCTCTGCCTCCAGCTACATCCACTCCTCCTCTGTTTCCATTCAGAAAAGGGCAGGCCTCCCATGGATATCAACAAAACATGACATATCAAGCTGTAATAAGAGGCACCTCGCCTAGTATCAAAGTGAGGCAAGGCAACCCAATATGGAGAATAGAGTCCCAAAAGCCAGCAAAAGAGTCAGAAAAGCCCCTGCTTCCACTGATAGCAGTCCCACAAGAAGAGCAAGCTATATATCTGNCAGATATATGCAGAGTGCCCAGTCAGTCCCATGCAGTCTCCCTGGTAGTTGGTTCAGCCTCTGTGAGCTCCTATGAGCCCAGATTAGTTGATTCTGTAGGTTTTCTTGTGATGCCCTTGACATCACAGAGTCCTACAATCCTTCCTCCTTCTCTTCAGGAGGATTCCCCTACCTTGGCCTAATATTTGGCTGTGGGTCTCTGCAACTGTTTCTGCCAGTTGCTGGGTGAAGCCTCTCTTATGACTCTTGGGATAGGCACCAATCTCTGAGTATAGCAGAATATCATTAGGCACCATTACATTGACTTTTTTTTTCTCCAGTCTTGTTTGGTTCTATCCTAGATCTCTGGGCCAGCCAACCTCTGGGTCCTGGTGCTCCAAGCAGTGTCAGGGGTAGGCTCACTCTTACAGCATGGGTCTCAGGCTTGACAATTGATTGGTTGGCCACTCCCACAATCTCTGTGTCACCCTTATCCCAGCACATCCCACAGGCCAGACAGACTATAGATTGAAGGTTATGTGGTTGGGTTTGTGTCAGTCTGATAGTCTTGCCTGGTCACAGGAGGTGGCCAAATCAGACTACTTATTCATTTTACTAGGAGTCTTACCTGGGGTCATTCTTATAGATTCCTGGGAGTTTCCCTTGCACTGTGTTTCTGCCTGACCCTGAAATGACCCCCCTTTTAGGTACTCTCCTCCTTCCCTACTCCCACTGATTTTCCCCTCCCCACCCACCACCAGTCCGCCCACAAAATCTTTTCGATTTCCCGCTCCCAAGGATATTCAAGTGTCACCCTTGAGCTCTGTTTGTTACCTAGCCTCTCTGGGTCTGTGAATTGTAGCACAGTTATCCTTTATCTTATAGCTAATATCCACTTATAAGTGAGCACATACAATGTTTGTCTTCCTGTGTGGGGGTTACCTCACCTAGGATGATTTTTTCNAGTTCCACCCATTTGTCTTTGAATTTCATGGTGTCATTGCTTGTAAAAACTGAGTAATATTCCCTTGTGTAAATGTACCACATTTTCTTTATCCATTCTTCAGTTGAGGGACATATGGGTTGTTTCGAGGTTAAAAATCAATAGCCTTCCTATGTTCAAATGATAAACAGACTGAGAAAGAAATCAAGGAAACAACACTCTTTACAATGGCTACAAATAATATAAAATATCGTGGTAACTCTAATCAAGCAAGTGAAATACCTGTATGACAAGAACTTCAAATCTTTGAGGAAAGAAATTAGAGATGATATCAGAAGATGGAAAGGTCTCCCATGCTCATGGATCAGTAGGATTAGAGTGAAAATAGAGTGAAAATAGCCATCTTACCAAAAGCAATCTACAGATTCAGTGCTATCACCATTAAAATCCCAACACAGTTCTTTACAGACCTTGAAAGAATAATGCTAAGCTTCATATAGAACAACAAAAAAGCCAGAATAGTTGAAACAAACCTGTTCAATAAAAGATCTTCTGGAGCTATCACCATGCCTGATTTCAAGCTCTACTACAGAGCTATAGTAATAAAGACCAAATGGTACTGGCATAAAAACAGACAGATGGATCAATGGAATCAAATCAAAGACCCAGACATAAATCCACACCTGGTTTTCAACAAAAAAGCCAAACTTATATAATGTAAAAAAGAAAGCATCTTCAACAAATGTTGCCAGTATAACTGGATGTCTGCATGTAGAAGAATGCAAATAGATTCATATCAATTACTCTGCACAAAACTCAAGTCCAAGTGACTCAAAGACTTCGATGTAATGTAGACACACTGAACCTGTAGAAGAGAAAGTGGGGAATAGCCTTGAATGNATTGGAACAGGAGACTGTTTCCTAACTAGAACACGAATAGTGCAGACACTAAGACTGACAATAAATGGGACATCATGAAACTGAAAAGCTTCTGTAAGGCAAAGACACCATCAATAAGACAAAACCAAAGTCTATAGAATGGGAAAAGATCTTCATAAACCTCACATCTGACAGAGGGCCGATTTTCAAGAGGGCCGATTTTCAAAATATATGAAGAACTCAGGAAACTAGACATGAAAAAAACAAATAATCCAACTAAAAAATGGGGTACATATTTAAACAAAATTCCCAGTAGAGGAATCTCAACTACCTGAGAAGCACTGGAGATGTTCAACATCCTTAGCCATCAAAGAAATGCAAATCAAAATGATTCTGAGATTCCACCTTACAACTGTCAGAATGGCTAAGATCAAAAACACAAGCGACAGCTCATGCTAGAGAGGATGGTGCACAAAGAGAACATGCCACCATTGCTGGTGGGAGTGCACACTTGTGCAGCCACTTTGCAAACATATATGGCAGTTTCCCCAGAATTTGGGAATTGATCTAGCTCAAGACCCAGCTAAAACACTCTTGGGCATATACCCAAAAGACACTCAGTTATACCACAAGGACACCTGCTCAACTATGTTTANAGCATCTTTATTTTTAATAGCTAGAACCTGGAAACTAAAGTCTCTTATTAAAGGAACTTTATTAATCTCATTTTAACCAATTTTTAAGTGGCAAAATTTCATCATTTTGTAATTTTTATCACCCTTTCCATGTATTTTTAAAATATGATTAAATGAACTGAACTTTTCTTTTTAATCCTAATGTAGATATCACTTACTGTTGCTTAGCTAACAAAATCTGCCATGCTGTCTGTTGTATACCACATCTCAGGATATAGCTCTCTGCATGTCATAAACCCTTTAAGCCATATTGTATTTTTTCAATAAAAAATAAATATTCATAAAATTTAGACTACTTAAACACTCTATTTTAATTAGAAAGGAACTAATATATTAAATTCAAAATAATCAATAAATGAAAATCATTGGTAGAAACAGAACAATTTCGAAAGTAGCTTCTGCAATTTAAATAATTTTAATATTGTAGAGAACTTTCAAGTTTTGATTTAAATTATCATCACACCAATTTTATTTAAATCTATGATATTAGACTGAAAAGTATCCAAATTCCACAACCACACTGAAATACAATCAAAAAGATTTTTTAAAAATTAGAAAACTTTTTAATTACCTCTAAACCATTACCTGAGATAACTAAAACCTTAAACAAAAAAAACTGTAAAAGTGTAAGTAAGTTTTGGACTGGAAAAAATTGAAATGGTCTCCCCTGCAAAATTCCAGTGATAGAATGATTGTAGCAGCCACAGCCAGAAGGATTTATGATAACAACTCAGTTATCACACATTAACTACTGCAGTTAGTTTCAGGCCAAGTATATAGGATTCAGTTGCTGTTTCCTGAAAATTCTGTTGGAAAGATCAAACATTCCCTTTGGAGAAATGTATAGCAAAAAGTCTCTAGCTCCTAGCTTCATACTCTACTATATTCAAGATTTCACTCAATTCAGGGAGCAGAGGGCAAGCATATGCATCCTGGCTATTCTTTCCCTATGTCCTTGATATAAAACTTTGAAAAATAAAATGCCCAGTCATTGTATTTTAATTCATAATTTCAACTCTCAGATATCTAAAGAACCATNTATTTCTATTTTGAGTAAGAAAACAATAACTGTGAGCAATGATCCACAGTTCTTTCCATGTGATCGGTGTGGAATAGACTTTCAAAGCTTTAGCTGAGCTGAATTCAATACAGTAAGTTACCTTAAGTTCTGAGTGGGATAAAACAAAAGAATGTTAGCACCAATGCATTACTATAAATGAATTTGAGTTGAAGGATATTTGGGGCATATAGAGAGTACAAGGAGATGAGTTTATAGTAATTATTAAAATCAGTCTATGAGCTCCTAGTTTTGGAGTTCAATAAAAACATAAAGCCCTATTGATGACACTTATTAAAGCAGAAATTAATTGTGTGATATCAGACTATAAACTATAAATGTCAAACAGATTGGGTCTTATTAAATTTTATCTTACATCAGTGTTATATTTCAATAATTTCAATTTTCCAGTGATTTCTAGTGCAATTTACAGGAGAGGAGCCTTGTATTACTGCACATAGTGCCATGTACTTGGAACATTCTCCCAATTAAAGTAGAATCCCCGGGGATATTGTAAGCTTTCTTTGATTTAAAGAGGAAGAATTTGGTAGTATACTAATGTGTCCAGAAAACATAGGAAACCTGATAAAATTTTATTCATATTTAGATTCTCTTAATGCTTCTTAGATCTTATCTTATATTTCTCTTAGTAATAAACTTTATTACATTAAGTTCATTTATAGTTTCCAGCTCTCCTGGGACATTTCTGATTGTTACCTTAGTTCAGGCTTGCCAATCCCTTCTTTTATTACTTAACTGTAATTGTTACATTGANGTTCAAATACCATCAACTTAAATAAAAATGAAAGAGCAACACAAAAGAGAAAAGAGAAAGGAGCAAAGTTGTGTGTGTGAGGATTGAAGTAAGAGACTGATATTTCCTAATGAGAAGTGGAAATTTATACAGGCATGAAGAAAAAAGAAAATGGAAAGGGAGGGAAGGAGGGGGGATAGAGGGAGGGTAGGAGAAGAAAGAGAGAGAAAGATAGATAATAGAAGAAAGAAAGAGATATTTTTAAAAAGATCTCAAGAAACTGGAGCCAGAGATATTAAGGCAGCAAAAAAACAGACCCTTCGTCCCTCATTAAGATTTTGTTGATGTTGATATTTTATCTTTTCAGATATCTACAACTTGTTAGTATGGAGATCAGAAAATCCTATAAATTCTTGCTTGAGAATTTTGTTCTATATAATGTATAACCTTCAAATATCAGGATAAATTTTTGTTTTTGTAATGTTTATTAATTTTTTTCATTTATTTTACACACCAACCACAGTTTCCCATCCTTCCTCCCATTCCCTCCCCCTACCTCTCTTCTACCACCCTCCCATCCACTCCTCTTCCATTTCCATTCAGAAAAGGACAGGCCTCCCATAAGAGTCAACACAGCATGGCACAACAAGTTGAGGTAAGACCAAGTACCTCCCCCTGCATCACGGTTGGGCAAGGCAACCCAGCTTAGGGATTGGGTTCCCAAAAACCAGCTCAAGCAGCAAAGATAGGTCCTGATCCCACTGCTAGGAGCCTCACAAACAGACCAAGCTACACAACTGTCGCCCACATGCAGAGAGCCTAGGTCAGTCCCATGAAGGCTCCCTAGCTGTAGATTCAGAGTCTATGAGCTCCTAGGAGCTCAGGTCAGCTGTCTCTGTGGGTTCCCTTGTCATTACCTTGACTTCTCTGTCTCATAAAATCCTTCCTCTTTCTCTTCAACAGGACTCCCTNAGATCAGCCCAGTGCTTGGCTGTGGATCTCTGCATCCGTTTCCATCAGTTACCGGATGAATGCTCTCTGATGACAATTAGGATAGTCACTAATCTGATTAGAGGAGAAGGCCAGTTCAGGCACCCTCTCCACTATTTCTAGGAGTCTTATCTGGGGTCACTCTTNTGAATTCCTTGGAGTTTCCCTGGCACAAGATTTCTCCCTAACCCCAAAATGGCCACCTCTATCAAGATATCTCTTTCATTATTCTCCCTGTCAGTCCCACCCCCAATTCACCCAACTGGATCCCTCAGATTCCCATACTTGCATCTTCCCCTACCCCACATCCCGCCCCGAGTTTACCCAAGAGATCTCTTCTATTTCTCCTTCCCAGGGACATCCATCCATGGGTGTCTCTTTGGGCCATCTTTGTTACCTAGCTTTTCTGGGGCTATGGATTNTAGCCTAGTTTTCCATTACTTTACAGCTGATATCCACTTATGAGTGAGTACATACCATGCTTGTCTCTTTTTTGATTTTAGAGACAGTTTCTCTGTGTAGCCTTGGCTGTGCTGGAACTCACTCTCTAGACCAAGCTGGCTTCGAACTCAGAGTTCTGCCTGCCTCTGCCTCCTAAGTGCTGGGATTAAAGGTGTGTGCCACCACCACAAGGCCATGTTTGCCTTTCTAAGTCTGAGTTACCTCACTCAGGATGATTTTTTTCTAGTTCCATCCATTTGCCTGCATATTTCATGATGTCATTGTTTTTTTACTGCTGAGTAATACTCCATTACGTAAATGTGCAACATTTTCTTTATCCATTCTTCAGCTGAGTGGCATCTGGGTTGTTTCCAGATTCTGGCTATTATGAACAATGCTGCTACAAATACAGCTGAACAAGTGTCCTTTGCTATGATTGAGCATCCTTTGACTATATGCCCAAGATTGGTATATCTGGGTCTTGAGGTAGATGGATTCCCAATTTTCTGAGAAAGCCAAAGGGTGTTAGAATAACTAGATGTTGGCATGTATAAAAATTCAAATAGATCCATATCCATCACCCTGTACAAAATTCAAGTTCAAGTGGTTCAAAGACCTCAACATAAATCCAGTTACACTGAAGCTGATAGAAGAGAAAGAGAGAAGTAGCCTTGAATGCATTGGCCCAGGAGACCACTTCCTAAATATAATACCAGTGGCACAGACACTGAGAGCAACATTTAATAAATGAGACCCCTGAAACTGAAAAGCTTCTCTAAGGCAAAGGATACTGCCAGTAAGACAAAGACAACAGCCTACAGAATGGGAAAAGATCTTCACCAACCCCACAACTAACAGAGGGCTGATTTCTAAAATATAGAAAGAACTCAAGATACTAGACATCAAAATATCAAATAATCCAATTAAAAATGGAGTACAGATTTAAACAGAAGTTTCAACAGAAGAATCTCAAATGGCCGAATAACACTTAAAGAGTTGTTCGACATCCTTAGCCATCACAGAAATGCAAATCAAAACGACTCTGAGATATCATCTTAAACATGTCAGAATGACTAAGATCAGAAACACTGATGGCAGCCTATGTTGGAGANGATGTGGAATAAGGGGAACACTCCTCCACTGCTCATGGGAGTGTAAACTTATACAGCCACTCAGGATAAATTTTCTAATCCAGCTATTTGCCTAAATAGCATTCTAAATTTGGAAAATATTTCAGTGCATGGCTCACAATGCCACTCTAAAAATTCCCTTTTCCATATTTAGTAAAGAAGCATGGCCTTCAAGGATCACAGACATAGCTCATCTCTTGGTAGATACATGAATTGCAATGTTTAAATTAAGTAATCTATTTATCTTTGTATATGTAGCATCTTTATAATAGTGAAAATAACTTTTCCAAGACATTTTTCTTCATTAACATGTTCCACAGTAGGAAAACAGTTCCCTCAGATTTAATGTAGTGAGAAATATTTCTAATGGGTAGCCTCCACTAGAACATTTATTTTGAGGCTATTCCTACCAAATTATCAATTGTGTGTATGGGACAAACAGAGACTCATTCCTGTGAGTCACGTAAATGATTGCTTCAAGTGACTTAGGGTCAAACTTTTCTCATAGTTCTAGTTGAAATTTTCTTAGAAATATTCTGCAGTCTGGGACTCTACTATACCACTCTTCCTCTTTCATTAAAGTCAGACTTGCATTCTGCTAGTTCTAACCACTACCCACTTCCTTCTCTCGCACAACTCCCCATTTTATTTACAGTTATTTTCCTCACATGATTCCATAGATGTATAATGTTATTTCAGCACCTACTTCTCAGAAACACCAAACTTACCGCAGAAATACCAAGCAAGCAGGAGACAACGTGGTTTTAGGACAAGTTAATTCATTGTGCTCTCAACAGGGGGTCAGCTAAAACAGACATAGTCAGTGCCCTGAGTAAGACAATATCAAAGTCTTTGGTTATAGTTAATAGAAAAAAATGTCCTAATGGAAGAGAATGCAAATTTGAGAAGAATTGTATTAGGGGCAATAGTGCAGGCATTTAGAAGTGTAGGGGAAACAATTAGTAAAATTTTACTGTAATTGACTATTGATAATTTGTATTCATGGCTCACAGAGAAAGAGAAAAATGAGGANTTTCAGTAAGTATGCATATATGTATATATTCATAAATGTGCGTGTGTGTAAGTGACATTGAAAAGCTGAAAGACATACAGAAATATTTGAATCTTATATCTGTTCTAAAATCGGGGGTCTGGTTAAGATAATGTTGCAATCTGAGACATGGGTGATAAAGATATCTTGATGAGTGAATCTAGTAATGTTGGTTCAGTTCACTGAATATAAACAGACCAGCAGAACTGACAGAAATTATCTACCATTTCAGAATAAAGCTAGCATTCTTAATGCCCTGGAAAAAGCTTCAAAAGCATCTCCCCAAAAAAGATG
Organism: Neotoma lepida; assembly: GCA_001675575.1. Lineage (NCBI taxonomy): Eukaryota > Metazoa > Chordata > Mammalia > Rodentia > Cricetidae > Neotoma > Neotoma lepida. The sequence goes on along the minus strand of LZPO01018420.1, from coordinate 11,612 downwards.
ACAAGCGTACTACTCAAAAACTTTCTCAGAACATCCACTAAGATCACTATAAATGCTTAGATAAAGGGAGCCTCAGCATCAGTGATTTCAGCATGGTTCACCCCATGAGCTAGAGCCAATGGAAGTAGTGGTAATCATAGAGCTGACCTCATTTTTGTGCATGAGTTGTTTGGAGCAGGAAGCAGAAGAGAAGACACTATTTACTGCGATGAATGACAAAGTAAAAGGAATACTCAAAAAAAACTTAATCTACAGGAAATTTTGGTGATAGCTAGTAAAACATGGTTATATGTTTGATATAGACAAATATTCAACATGTGTACTGAAAAAAAAAATCCAGTATAAAAGCCAGGACCAAAATGAAGAAGGAAATCATTAAAGCAGTCCCAGTATGAATTCATTAGCTATGCTANTTTTCCAAACTGATCTAGACTTTATATCTTGAAGCCATTAGTTGATGGTGGTGTCAATTTTAGAAATCTGAAGACTTTGCCAAGTGCATAATGTGGTGTGATGCTTTCTCTTTGTCATTTATTTTGTTTGAATGCATTTTAGAAAGAATACATGGGTGTTCCAAGTACTGTAGAAAGAGCTATTAACATTGACATGTATTGATGTAAAGCAACATCAGGTACCATTTAAGAGTCAAGAAATAAGGAAGGGCACCAGCTAATAAATAAGTTATAGTTAAAATATGAATCAGAGTTGCTCTATTGGGTCACAAATCCCAGTCCCACCTCTTGTGTATTTAAATTACAACACTTAAACACTTAGCCATTGACATATTAGCAAGACTTTGAAGATTTAGCTTCTGATATTGCTAGGAGGCACAGTTTCTCAGAAAACCTCCTGATCCTTTGTATCTTATAGCCTTTCCACCCCTCTTCCACAATGTCCCTGGAGCCCTAAGTGTGGGACTATTTTGTAGAATATCCATTGGAGCTGNACTCTACAGCTCTGCATTTTGATTTGTTTTGGTTTTCTATAGTGGTCTCCATTTGTTTCAAAGAGAAATTTCCTTAATGAAGGGTGAAGATAAGAACAATCTGTATTAAGGAAGATATATGCATAACATAAATACATGCATTAATAGGGAAAAAGAGGCATTAATTTGAAAGAGAGTAGAGATGTATCTATGAGAGGTTTGGAGAGAGAAAAGGGGAAGGAGAAATGTAATTATAATACAATCTCAGAAATAATTTTTTAAAGTTGAAATAATTATCTCAAACATATTATTGATCAGTAAGGAAAAATTTATCATAATAGGAAAGCCAAATTGAAATGGCTGTTTCCTACTTACTTAAACATCAAATCAAGACTAGTATGGTATCCCAAGGGGCATGCAAAATATTTCTGCTGCCATTAAGGTAACTAAGGAACTCATACATGGTATTTTATATTCTATCTCTATCTAACACAGCCATACCTGCCTATGAGCATCTGTATGTCCTAGTGGATGGCGGAATACAGGTTTAACTAATTACATGTCTCAAAACAGACTTTATTAGGCCAAATATGATAAACTTGTTAGGAAAGACTAACAAGTCTCTGATCTTTCAGCTTTCACCCCAATATCTAGCTCTTGATTTTTTTTATTAATAAGACCTTTTAAGATTTGTGTTACAGATGTTAAAGTCTATATCTGATCAAAGACATATCTGAAATAATAGAGAGTAATTTTAAAGTTACTAGTAAGAAGAAAACCAGGAAGAAGTGAAATATTTGAATGGGTATTTAAGAAAAAAAATATAAGACTTTACAAAAAGCTGATCAAGAAATAGGTGGTGGCGGGGAGAAACAGACAACCATTTTCTGGGGTTGGAAAACAGGCAAGCATTAATTGCAAAGTGTATAAGCGAAACCTTTAGGTTCATGGAAGCAACTGATTCTCGATTGTACCTATAGTTTCATGAGTATATGTCTCTGTTGAAGAGTCCAAACCCATCAAAGGATTTATCCATTTTTAGGTTTGTAACTCAGATAGTTATAAACATTTAGAGATAAAATATACTCAAAAGAGGTGCGTCTTTAGGGACATGACCACGGGAATCATATCTTGTCTTCAGTCGGTCTTTTTTTCTCTCTTTACTCCTGTTGGCTGTGTACTAAGCTGGCTTGTTTCACTGTGTGACAGAGCCATGACAATGCAGCCATGTAGCTGACCATGAACTGAAACCTCTNGAATCATGAAACCAGTTAAGCTTTCCTCCTTTAAGGTTTTGTTCATGTGTTTTGCCACAGTGATAGAAAGCTGACTAATACATATACCGTCGGGAATGAGTTCTCTCCTGTGGAGGATAGTCTGAAGTGTGCAATGCCACAGGCAGAAGTCTCATATTCTTCTGCTGCTAGTCTATTTAGTTTCAACATGAATCTTCAAGGAAAAATATGTTTCGACTGCTCTGGAGTCCTGTTGAGTGAGTAAAATTGGAGTTAAAACGAAAAATGTCATTCTGCACAGAATTATTTTGTGTTCCTAAATCCCTAGTTGCAAAAGAGCATTTATTAACATAAATTACCATATGCAAGCCCACTTACTGAACAAATGTAAGCTGTCTTGTTGCACCTGAAACTAATAGCATTAAACAAATCAGTTCACTAAATTAAACAAATAGTTTAATTTTTACTGAGATAGAAGAGGGAAAGAGCCATGAAGAAATGTTTGCATTCGTGTAGAAAAGCCATTTTCTCAGTCAGAAGGAAGTGCTTAGGTCTACAAAGCAATATAGACTTTTGACATTTCTTGAAAGAGTTTGGAGTTAAAGCCTGTAAAGTTCAAGGTAGAGAATTTAGTCTACACATTAACTTGTTTAGAATTCTATGACTCTATAAGCTTCACCAGAGAAAGGCCAGTTACTGGTTAAACTCAAAGGCAGAAGGCTGGTCCACTTATATGTACCAATCATCAAGTGTGCTGTTTCTAAAATAATTTACTTAAAAATACAATGAGCTTGCATATCACAGATGTTTCAAATATAAGCCTTCTGTACTTAAACAATAAAGCTCTACAAGGTAGTGGCTAGAGGAGACATTCACTATTTTATCAAAGGAGATATAATTAAATCCATGACATCTGTTCAGAGGAAGANACTTCACAGTTTAGATTTAACTTCGAAGCTGTTCTCTTTTTGCCAAAAGTGAAGAGCTATAAAAACCTTCCTACCGTACAGCTTAGCTCAGCAGGAGAGCAGTCCTTATCTCAGAGGAGAAAAATAAGGCAGGAGGCCAGAAGACAGAATTTTGTAGACATCATACTTTGGATCAAAGCAAACCTACTTAGACAGATTCAGATGAGCATGTAAATACTGTAAACTTGTAAAAAATATTTCTGTTGATATCATGAATTCCCTGTAACTGATGCTAAGGACCTTGATGAAAATACATGGAATCGAGGAAGCTCAAGCATAAATTAATAGTAACAAAGAGAAAGAGATTTCACTGTCTTAACACAGACTGGTCAGAAAGGCAACTGTAATACAAACAAAAAATCCCAAACTTAACAAGGACACACAAAGTGAATATCTGTAAAGGTGGTGCATAACAAATAAGAACTTCCTTCTTCCTTGTATTATATGGAGGAAACTATTACCCAAATATCATCAGGGCTATTAGTTATANTGTAGTATATAAGCTTCTATTAATTTTTGATACTTTTCATTGTATGGTGCAGATTCAGTTATTATTATTTACTTTCTGTTTCCCTGAAAATGACCAAATTAGAGCCGTACAAACTATAATCAACAATTGTTTCTTCAGAAAGATCCTGGCAAGTAGCATTGATATCCCAGTTCCAACGTGGGAAGAGAGGGAAGTTGGAATCTTACCAGTAGCGTGGTAAGTGGCATGCTCATTGTATGCTGTAAATAATTTGGATGCAAACCGTACTTATGAAGAGATNAAACCTTAGAATCATTACTATTTTGGAATTCAGTTACTTCTCATCTTTTATTGCAAACATTTATATATTTTTATTTCTCCTTATAAGTGGTAAATTTCTTACACCTGGATAAACCTCTCTGCGGATGCAGCAATCCAAATTAGACCGAATTAGGAAAGGCCAGGTTTAATGGGCAAATGTTCCCGGGTGATTCCCTGGCCGGTCAGAGAGACCAGGACAAGAGACTGGAGGAACCAGAGTCTACTTTCCAGGATGCCACTTAAATAACCGAAGGGAATGGTCTGGGGAGGAGCTATGTTTGGGGGACTTTGAAGGGGCGGGTTCAGCAGTGTGCAGCCCAATGCTGCCTGCTGCACGGCCACACACGGGACCAGGGGTGGGCCAGGAGTCCCAGGGGATTGAGATGTGGGTGGCCCTGGGGTGGAGCCTGAGCCGTGCAGAAAGTGGGACCTAAGATAGGGCACCAGGCTGGAGTAAGGCCCAGCTGCTACATCTGGAAGTGGACCCACCAGCTAGGAAGTGGCGCCGCCAGCGTCCAGTGGGCAAACTTTGCATGGCGGCCAGGGGCTGAGGTGGAGCTCCCACCAAACAATAAGGAAGAATATTATCTATAAAAATATGCATGACAAACAGTAAGGATCTAAAATGCACATGTGTGGAAACAAAAATACAGTTGACTTAGGGCAGGAAACAATGGGTTCCCATTATATTTTTGTGATTATTCACCATTTAATTGTGGGCAGATTATATAATCTATTTATAAATTTTTGAGTTTCATTTGAGTCATGTGAAAGATAACAGAGAATTTTGTTTGTTAGGAGCTGAATTGTGTGCTTCCCAATTTCAAGTGCTGGAGTTTTGAAACTTGGTGACTCAAAAGGCAACATTATTTGGAGAAAGCTTGTTTACAAAGGCAACCAAGTTCAAATAAGTTCATTAGAGCATAGCATAAAGCAAGATAACTGGCTTCTTTGCAGAAGAAAAACTTGGACACAGAGACACACTGGGAGACCTGGTAAAGAGTCGTGGAGGGAGGCTAGCAACTATAGGCCAAGGGGACAAGCTGAGACACAATCAAGAGAAATAACCATGAGGACACAATGATTTCAGACTTCAGACTTCAAACCTCAAGAGCTATGAACAAATGNACGATTTAATGCATAATTCTTTGCCATAGAAACTGTGCTCTTGGGGCTGGAGAGGTGGCTCAGAGGTTAAGAGCACTGACTGTTCTTCCAGAGGTCCTGAGTTCAATTCCCAGCAACCACATGGTGGCTCACAACCATCTGTAATGAGATCTGGCTCCCTCTT
>LZPO01018419.1:6765-21329 GCA_001675575.1 Neotoma lepida | reverse complement strand
CTACCTCCACTGCTTTCATTTACATAGTAATGGAATGAGTGAGAGAAAATACTTTTGCCTGTTGCTACAGATAAAGCATTTACTTGTCAATAAAAGAGAGCCTTCCTAAACTGTGTGACAGAATGTTTGAAAGATTGTGAAATCCCAATATGACAGATAAGAAAAGAAATACATGAGAGGAGTCAAGACAATGGTGGAGAAACAAAAGCGAATAGGATCCAAGACTGTGAGCATCCACTGCTGAGGGAGTCACTGAATGTGGAGTCCTCTGAAAATCCTGCAGGANAGAACCTGGCAACCNGGGAATTGCTTCAGCTNTCTTGGAAGCATTCCCCTCTCAAGANGTGGAGAGCTCAATTCTGTGTCTGTCATTTGACTCTTCTAGCACTAACTCGCTGTTTTATGTACCATACAGGAAATATTTTTAGATAAACCCATGGGAAGAAGGTAGGCATGGAGAAATACTTCACTGAAGTCAAAGATGTAGCNAGGACTTCTGCAATCCAGTTATCTCTAAAAGTTATCTCTGAATCTCACAAATAAAATATANCCTGTAGGAGCACTGGCAATATTTGAGAAGATATCCATATCAGACTATCAAATATATGAGCATCCTCTTCCTTTCCCAATTCTTCCTTACTTAGTGTAAAGAGAGAATCTATGCAAGTGCTCTTTATTGTTTTGTCAAGAAGATTAAGTGGAGAGGGTGAGTTGGGAAGAAGAGAGNCAGAGTGGAGGGTGTGAGAAGGGACTGGAGAGAGAGAGGGGAATATGATAACAATTCATTGTATGCAAGTATGAACTTGTCAAAATTAAAGAATGATTAAAAATGTGTTCTGTGTAGAGGGGGGCATGTATCATTAAGTTTGGTAGCAAGTGCCTTTCCCCCACCTTTCCCCCAGGAGTCATCTCCTGCCTTTCCAAACATCATCATCATCATCATCATCATCATCATCATCATCATCATCACCTAATAGAAAAAAGTTGCATATTCAACCTAAAAAGAATGTTGTTCTTTGTATTGCAATAAAAAAAATCATTACAACATATGCTTAGCATTGTTCATGCACCAATGTATGCACACACACACAGTGCACATGTGTGTTAAGGGTGATATACATCACACACACTCATTCAAGTTTATTTCTTATTGTAGCTGCATAGCCTATTAATTATAACCTGCTGTTGTGGGATTTCCTGGAGGCACTTGAACAAATGCCTTCTACCCCAGAGAGACCACTGATGACAGTTCAATGNTGTGTCCAAGTCTAGCTTCAAGAACCAGTGAGTTATTGGTGCTCCTTACAGGATCATGGGTGACCCAAAAGCAGTTGTGTCACCAAAATACCATNGAAGCATAGATGAAGACTCACAAAACACCATCCTTGGTGCTCCCTGCAGGATGTACAGTTAACTATATGGAGAATCTTGGATCATCAGGAGGGACTTCTNGAGTCTTGTAACTTTTGTGAGTTTCCAGACTCTTGTAAGTAGTTCAGTGAGCATCCTGTTTTCTGAGCCGAGGAAGCAGCAATATGCTTACTTTGTATCCACACCCACTGAAATTGAGAACAAGAAAATGCAGATATTCTTACATTCCATAGCCTACATGCTTATCATTATGCTTTACTAATGCTATTAGCAAATATTATGCAAAGACAATAAGTTGTAATTATGCCTAACACATAGTATTGATATTGACTGAGACTGGTGAGATGATTTGGTAGGTTAAAGGAACTTGTTGCTAAGCATGATGGCCTAAGTCAATCTCCAGGGCACACATGGTGGAAGGAGAGAACAGAGATTCACAAGTTGTCTTTTCACCTCTACATGCAAGCCTTGGCACATAGGTGGGCACACACACACACACATTTTATAAAATTAAAAATTCAAAAGGTATTTTGAAAGGTCACGTAAATGAAATGACAGAAGAGAAATGGTGTTTTCACTTATAAAATCAGTAAATAATTTTAAAAATGGCACANTCTTGAAAAATTCATTCATTGACCATTATCAATTATTTTATGGTTTGAATTGTGCTCAAGTTTATAACTAGCTACTTGCTCTGTCAGTTGAACCTTAAAGTGTTATTTATTTATTTTTTTATATAAAAACAAGTTGCAGTTAGCCTGGAGCACCTATGAAACTTCAAAAAAGCGTGAACTCTTCTCCAAGTCCAGTCGTTTTTTAATGTCTGGGTATATTTCTTTCCATTGCTGGGAAAATATTTTATGTATTGATCAACTGGGTACATCTTATATCCATCCATTTGGTCTCAAATTCAGCTTANGTGATTGGGGTAGTTTATTAAATATGTTTTTGATTAAGCTTCCTCATCTGTCAAATATGAGTTATAGTATTTGCTGCTATGTCCCTTGTTAGATCTGTGTGTGACACATAGAAAATGTTTAAACTGAATACAATAAGCACAGTGCCAGTGGGTGACTGTCTTAGGATTTCTATTGCTGTGAGGAGATACCATGACTATGGCAACTCTTTTAATTTTTATTTTTACTTTTATTCACTGTTTTATTTATTTTGCATCCTGACAGCAGTTTCTGCTCACTCCTTTCCTCACAGTGGCTTCCCTCAACCTCCCTTCTGCCTCCTCCAATCACTCCTCCTCTGTTTCTATTCAGAAAGGGACAGGCCTCCCATGGATATCAACAAAACATGGCATATCAAGTTGCAGTAAGACTAAGTGCCTCCCTTCTTATTAAGACTGAACAAGGTAACTGAGTATGAGGAATAGGGAGACCCACAGCCAAATATTAGGCAGAGCTCAGGGAATCCTGTAGGCGAGGGAGAGGAAGGATTGTAGGAGCCAGTGGGGTCAAGGACATCACCAGAAAAAAAACACAGAATCAACTAACCTGGGATCACAGGGGCTCACAGAGACTGAACTAACATCCAGGGAGCCTGCATGGGACTGATATAGGCCCTCTGCACATATGTTAAAGTTGTGGAGCTTGGTCCTCTTGTGGGACCACTAACAGTAAGAGTAGGGGCTGTCTCTTGACTCTTTAGCCAATCATGGCAACTCTTTTTTTTTTCGAGACAGGGTTTCTCTGTGTAGCTTTGGAGGCACCTTTCCTGGAACTCACTCGGTAGCCCAGGCTGGCCTCAAACTCACAGAGATCTGCCTGCCTCTGCCTCCCGAGTGCTGGGATTAAAGGAGTGCGCCACCACCGCCCGGCCATGGCAACTCTTGTAAAGGAAAATATTTAATTGGGGATGGATTACAGTTTCAGAGATTTAGTCCATTATCATCATGGCAGGAAGCATGGTGCTGGAGAAGTAGCTGAGAGTTCTACATCCAGATTGACATAGGAAAAGATAGTGAGTCACTATCCTGGCTTGAGCATCTGAGACCTAAAAGCCCACCTCCAGTGACACACTTCCTCCAACAAAATCACACCTACTCCAGCGAGGCCATATCTCCTAATGGTGTCACTCCCCGTGAGCCTATGGAGGCCATTTTCTTTCAAACCACCACATTCCACTGTAGATGGAGTTTCTCTGGTCTTGCCTGGCCCCTTGAATGGGACAAACCTCTCCTACCCATGTCCTGCAGCCCAAGTAAACACACAAAGGCTTATATTACTTACAAACTGTATGGCCTATGGGTCAGGCTTCTTGTTAGCTAGCTCTATAACTTAACTCAACTGATTTCTATTAATCTATATGTTGCCACATGGCCATGGCATTACTGGTCTGCTGGCATCTTGTTGCTCCTTCAGCAGTGGCCTGACATCTCTCCCAACTCTGCCCTTCTCTCTATCTCTGCTTGGATTTCTCACCTGGCTGTAAGCTTTCTTGCCATAGGTCAAGCTTTATTTGTTACCCAATGGGAGCCACACACATTCACAGCCTACAGAAAGACATTCCACAGTATTCCACTCCCTGTGTTAATCCCACCAATTGAGAATAAGACTACTACCACAGTCGAAAGCCAAACGTGAAGCAAGCCTTAATTAAATACTGGCCAGGTGGATGGGCTCTGGCCAGGTCCATACTGGGTTCCCAAAAAATGGCCCTGAGTCATGTTTTGCAGGGGCTTNAAAAGGAAAAACCCATAATTGACAGCATTTCCCAGGAGGTTCAGTCAGAGGCAAGCATACCTCATGATCTATTTCCTGCCTACTTACCTCCTGCCTATATTCAATCAGGGGAAATCATACATCCTAACACATTTCCTGCCTGTAAGCCTCCCACCTCTCTGCCATCAAGCACATCTGATGCGGATGGGTCAAATGTTTGTTTAGGGGAGTAAAAATATGGCTTGTTATCTCCCATAAACAATAGCTTCCAGCATTTTAGGAACTATCTGTCCTTGGGCAAGGGGCTTGCAGATCAGAAGCATTTTTATTTCATGGATCTCTTAAGTAATTAAGACTTAAAATCTAACTTTGGCTCTCAAACCTAGCCCCCATAGGCTTATAGCCATATCATAATACAGAATTAAATCTAAGTTTATAAGTTCCCATAGTTTATAGAAGTCCGAAGTTCAAAGTCTTTTTGAGATTCATGCAATCTCTTGGCTGTAATCCCCTGTAAAATCAAAATGAAAAAACAGATCACATATTTCCAATGTATAATGACACTGGATATATATTACCATTCTAAAAAGGAGGAACGGAAGGATAGTGAGAAAATACTGGACCAAAGCAAGACTAAAAACCAGCTGGTCAGACTCCAAACTCTACAACTCCATATCAAAGCATTCCTCAGATCTCCAACTCCTTTCAGCTTTGTTGTCTGCAACACAATTATCTCTTGGGTTGGTTCCACTCCCTGTTAGCAGCTCTCCTCAGCAAGTATCCCACAGCTCTGGCTTCTCTAACATTGTTGNGTCTCCAAGGCAATCCAGGCTTCAATTTCCCAGCTTCATGCAATGGCCATTCTAGGCCTCCATGCAGGGACATCCCTGACACATGCCTGGCTGGCCTCAGCAGCTTAGTCTTGGAGGGAGATTCCATAACCCCTTTCTTCTATCCTTGACTCTAAAGCCAGAACCACTTGACTGAAGCTGCCAAGTTCTGCTGCTTGCTGGGACTGGAACATGGCCCCCTCATTCAGTTACATCTTCACCAGTTTCTGTTTTCAGTGGTTTACTTCACTGCCTAAGCTTGGCTGTTCTGAAACTCAATCTATAGACCAGGCTGGACTTGAGCTCAGAAATCCCCTTGCCTCTGTCTCCTGAGAGCTGGGATTAAAGGCATGTATCACCATTCCTGAATCTAAGCTTTTAATTCCCTTTCATAAATTGGAATCTTAGCTGGGTGGGATCTTGCCCTTAGGTCATCACTCCCCTTATTCCATTTAATATCAGGCTTTTCTTGAATCTGTTTATGCTCTTGAACACAAGACTTAGCTCCATTCCATTTCCTGTGCCCCTTTTCTTCTCAAACTATACATTTGCTTTTCATTGCTTCTTTTTTATTATAGATCTTCATAAATGTGAACACTAATAGCTACATAACAGAATCAATCTAGGTTGTTGGGAAATGTCCTCTGCCAAAGCTGTTAATCCACAACTCATCAATTTAGCCACAGACAGATTTTTTTTTTAGACAAANGCAGAAAGTAGCCACAATCTTTACCAAAATTTCACAAGAACAATCTCTAGGCCACATATTAATATTCTTTTCTTTTGAAATCTCTTGAGCTGGGCTTTCAGAGTTCAAATCACTTTCAGCACCACTATCTTGCATGCTCCTACTAGGATAGCCCATTAAATTCTGCTTAAAGCATTCAGCTGCTTTTCTAATCCAAAGTCCCAAAGTCCACATTCCCCCAAATAAAATCATGGTCAGACCTACCACAGCAAAACCTCAGTCCCTGGTACCAACTTTTGTCTTTGGGTTTCTATTGCTGTGAAGAGATAACATAACCATGGCAACTCTTATAAAAGAAAACATTTAATTGGGGCTGGCTTACAGTTCAGATGTTTAGTCCATTATTATNATGGTGGGAAGCATCATTGCAGGTAGGCAGACACAGTGCTGGAGAAGGAGATGAGAATTCTGCATCCGNATTGGCAGGCAGAAGGAAGAGAGACTGTGAGCCATTAGCCTGGTTTGAGCATCTGAGACTCAAAGACCGATCCATTAACACACTTCCCTCCAACAAAGCCACACCTCTTCTAGCAAGGCCACATCTCCTAATAGTGCCACTCCCTGCCACTTTTCTTTGAAACCACCACAGTGATCCAAATTTCCCTTCTCCCCTGCAGTTCCAATGCTGTCCTGTTGTCCTGGAGACTGCTTATAGGCAAACGCTCCTTCACTCTCATGGGACCTTTCTGTGACAATAAATGTTATATTTTCCCCATATATTTTGAAATTGTTCCTGTTTTCTGAATGTTAACAATTGTATTTGTTTGAGATAACATCACTAAGCAGTGTTAATCTCCTCTTTATCATGTTATCATGTTGTAGTGAGAATTTTTTCATACTCATTTTAAATACATTCAATATGTATATATACTTCCATAGAATAAATATCCCACAATTCACCCGTGCATTCTTGAATTGTTTTTAACTTTTGCACAATAAAGTAATACGCTTGTGACATTTTGTTCACATAGATTGAATTCTTTTCTGTTGAATCACTCACCATGGTAAAGTTAAAAAAAATGATCAAGTCAGATGTTTGCTTGTTAGGATTTTGATGATAAAATGTCTCTTCAGCTGTGGAGAATTTAAAAATATAGTTTAATGGAGAAAAAAAAGGACAATGAAATAACCTAGCTTAGAGTTTTGCTGATACTGCGTTCCAGACTGACAGTGCATTAAAGCCTGGGTTAATTCTACCATTTGACCTTTGTTGTGGCATGCTTCTCTGTCTGGTACTGGTAATGCTGTCNAGGTTTCTCATCTGCTTGCAATTCCTACACCATATCATAGCTGTCATTCGTGCTAATTTTCCATCAATTATCTAGCAAAAACAAACCACTCAATAACAAAGAATGAATTGAGTATACACCCCTTTGACTTGAGAAGGCAGGAGTTGGAGATCTCCGGTGGCTGAAGCAAAACATTCAACATGTCAGTGTTGTGTCAAACATCAGCTCTGAAATTATCAGGTAATCTCAAGGCTCATCCAGGCTGCTGCTGCGGGATCNGAGAGATCTGCAGCATTGTTTTAGAGGAAATAGGAAATGTCAGACTTGTGTCTCTGAGGCTTGGTCTCCTGAGTAATGGCTCATACAAGTCCTATATTAGATGCCTTTTTGTCTACATAAAGCAGAAGAGTTCAGCTGGGTTGGAATCTGTGCGCTTCTATTTTATTGCAATTGGGCTTGACAATTTCATGTATTTGCTTTGTTTGCATTTTCCACAGGAAAGTCACAGTTGTTTTTGTAGCAAGTCACATACATTAGAGTAATTTTTAATAGTAATTAAGTTTATGAGATTACACATAGAGGTATGTTAAATATAATACAGTTTTTANTGTAATCAAGAAAATCTTAAAAACTGAGTTTTTAGAAAATATAAGGTTGTAGTCTAGATGGATGATTAAAAGAGGATTCCTGCTCCTCAATTTACTAGGACTTTTTTCAGAAGCAAAGTTTTGTTTTATTTAATTATATTTAAAAATAGTTTAAAGTAAAATTTCAGTGTTTTCTTATCCTTGCATGTTGTAACATTAAATTAGCTATTTCAACATCTCTCTTTGTAATATGTCTGACAGCTTTTCTTCTCTCTTATTACAACATGTTCTTTACAGTTCGAATTGATTTTTAGAATTGTTATCTTGTAATAATAGTAGGCATACAAAAACTGCAAATAAAATACAGGGAACCTCCATGTGTCAATGACTCAGATTATGCTGGGGGTAATAATTTACATAATGGCAATCCATTATTTAAAACAAAGCACAAAATAAGAAGTTCGGGCAATGCATTTAACTAAACTAAGTTACATAAAGAAGAGTCTGAATTATTTGTAACAGTCTGATATTAAATTTTAAAAGTTACTCAGCAACACCAACAAAACAAAATAGACAAAACATTTGCTCTTCTGTAGAGCCACAGGGCCCCTCCCATGGGAACCCAGGGATAGAGTGTTGACATTAAGCTGTGCACTTTTGCTCCCTGTTTTGTGATATTTCAGGTGGTGTCTTGCCCTGAAAGATTCCATTTGTAATCAGCTTTTGACTCCATTTTGAGATGTGGGTTGATTGCCTTCCTAGGCAGGTGAACAACCATCCATCTGCTGCTACTCATGTAGCACAGACTGATAAATGACTGATTCTTAGAAATAGAAATGGTGNACTCTAGTTTTTTGGGGAATAAAGACTTTAGGGGCACATGGACATATATAAAACATATCAGGGAAACCAGGCCCAAGAACTTATCAGATGTGCCAGAATAAAGAACGTGTAACTTCCTCTCCTGGCCCCCATGAGATGATGGGAAATCTAGTCCTGTATTGCATGGCCCCATGGTTCCTTGGTGTGTGCACCAGGAACCAATAGGTGGTAAACTCCAGTCTGTTACCATTGCTTCAGCTCAGCACGACCCCCACTACCAAGCACTGCATTATTGAGTAGAGTCTGCCTGTTTACCTGTTCATTCAGCTGGACTCAAATCTTTTGTTTCTGCTCAGACCAAGTTCTGCCATCTTGTCTCTTCAGCCAACTGCATCTTCATTCTCCACCCTGACTCCCCTTGGTCTGGTAGTTTTCATTGGTTTGTGCATATTACCTTTATTTAAGAGCTATCATAAAATGAATGTTTTTTCTCTGTACACAATAGACACTAATATTTGTTAGGATATCTTTTCACACACACATACACAGGCAATGCATGTGTTTGATTTCACTTAGTATTCAGAGACATCTTGCAAATCATAACACAGTAGTAGTATTTTAGGCATGAGCCAATGGAGGCCCATAAATACTTGGTGAATTAAAGCAAGAGCAAGCTAAAGACAAGAATTAAAGGTGCAGATCCAGACTTTGGGATGCTCATTTGTGATTTGGGCTGAACACATTTAGATTTTTCTGTGTGATCATATTGTCTAACTTTTGGGGTAGAGTTGCCCAAACCTTTTTGGCCATTTTCACATGGCTGATGTGGTCACAGAATTTATTATAATTCAAGATTAGTGTTTAAGACTGTTCCTGACCATGTTGTCTTTTCTAATATAGATAGTACTGATGCTCATTTCTGTCTTATTATAGTAATAATAAAAATAATTGATGTCTTCAGGTAGTTATTTCATTCATGGTAAAGGTATATCCAGCAGTTACTTTGTTAGATTTATTATTTATGCTATTGAATTTTATTAAAATTTTATTTTTATTTATTATATTTTTATTAAAATTAAATTTTCTAGTGTGCTTGGGCTGCTACACCCAANATCATTGATGAGAATATAGAGCTTTATTTCTCAATTTTTGATCTGGAGAAGTCTAAGATAAATGTGCCTGCAGGATCATTGTTTTGAATGCCCCAGTCTTGGTTCACAAATGTCCACCTTCTCACTCTCACTGTGGCCTTACCTGGTTCTCTGGAACTGTAAGGGCATCAAATCCCAGGAGGCTTTACTCACAGGACAGTCAGGTCTCAATGCTCTGTCTTCTGATCCCATTCTGTTGGATTAATAATTTTAAGACATGAGCTTGAAGAGGTAAAAGCATTCTATCTACAGCAGTGGGGTAAATAATCTGCTTTGTTTATTTGTTGTATCATCTTCTATTACCATCTGTTTCTTAGTAGTAAATCACTCGAATCTCAAATTTCAGGGTTGGGTGGATTCTGATAAATTTGGATTTAAACCTGTGTCTCTTCCAATACTAAGTTTATAAAGAGTTAGTGTAAGACTTGTATTTTGAATATAAAATTAGCTAGAAAGAAATTCTTTCCCTCATGCTAGGGAAATTCTCAGGAATCTATAAAGATGACCCCAGCTAAGATTCCTAAGAGTAGTGGAGAAAGTGCCCAAACTGGATTTCTCCTGTAATCAGATTGGTGCCTACCCTGTCATCATGGAACCTTTATCCAGTAACTGATAGAAACAGATGCAGAGATCCACAGCCAAGCACTGGGCTGAACTCCTGGAGTTCAGTTGAAGAGAGGGAAGAGAGATTGTATGAGCAAGGAGGGTCAGGATCAAGATGGGGAAACCTACAGAGACAACTGACCGAGCTAGTTGGAGCTCACAGACTCTGGACTGACAGTTGGGGAGCCTGCATGGGACTGAAATAGGTCCTCTGAATATGTGTGACAGTGTGTGACTTGATCTGTTTGTGGGGTCCTTGACAGTGGGACTAGGGTTTATCCTTGGTGCATGAACTGGCTTTTTAGAGCCCATTCCCTATGGAGGGACACCTTGCTCAACCTTGATGCAAGTGGGGAGGGGCTTGTCCTGCTTCAACTTGATATGCCAGGCTTTGTTGGTTCCCCATGGGAGGACTTACCCTCTCTGAGGAGTGGATGGGCAGTGGGGTGGGAGAAGATGGGGGTGAGTGGGAGGAGGAGAAACTGTGGTTGGAACGTAAAATGAAAAAAAAGTCACATTTTAATGCTTTTATGTTATATTTTTACCATAGTTTTTATTCATTAATAAAATTGTCTGAGTATGAAGCATTTAACAGATAGCTAAAACAGTTCTTAAAAATTTTAGCAAGAATTGGTAAGCTTAAAAAAAGAACTGGTGAGCTTGGCCCATGGAACAGTATTAAAACTAATTCAAGATCCATTTACTGAAGGCTTTGTTGATTTTAGTGTAGCACAATCTGTTTCCCTGCCCAGAACCCTCTGCATTAAGGACAATTTTTTTTATGTATTTTTCTACTTAAGCTTCACATATTCTCAGTTTTTATAATCACATTATCACACTTTTGATCCTGAAAATCATAAGATGGAAGAAGAGAAGCAATTTCTGCAAGTTTTCCTCTGACATCTACAGGTTGGCCATGGCATGTGCCCACCCACCCACAAAATGGTGAACAAATAAATGTGAAAAAAGAAAGATAACACCTTGAAGGACAAGATGGATGCATGGCAGGGTTAGGCAAAAAGTACTAGGTGCCCAGGGGCTGGACTCCTCATAGCTTTTATTGAAAGGGAATGTAAAACTGAACCACTCTCAAGTAGATGTGGGTTTAAAAGAAGGTCCCCACTTTGGGCTAACTAACAGAAATACTTAACATGAATATTACTAGTTTTAAACTTCTTGTCTACTAAGTTTCCCTCTGCAACTTTGGGCTCACAGTGAGGTAAGGAATGACCAGCCCTGTTTNGTTTACCCTAGGTCTCTGGGCTGTCTAGTCTTTGATTCTGAGTTGCCCAATCAGTGTTGGGTATGGATTCCCTCTTGTAGAGTGGGCCTTAAGTCAAATCAGACATTGATTGGCTACTGCCGTAAGTTCTGTACCATCATCACCCTGGTATACGTTGCAGGCAGAATAGATTATAGGTCAAAGTTTTGTGTCTGGGTTGGTGTTCACCTTTCTCTTTTGGTAGCTGCAGAGCATCTTCCAATATCAAAGGGATTAGAACATAGGGGTGAAGGCACCAGCTCAACTTCTCTACGTTCAACGAGTTGTGTAGATGTTGTCCTCAGCAGTGGGGCCACACTGTCAGTTTTCAGAGAGCAACCCTTTGTCTTAGCAACAGCCTAGGTTGTTTTGGGATTTCCATGGGGGCCCTTTGGCCAACAACTCAATTGGATGCAACCCAGTCCCCAAACTGGAAGCCTCACTTGGCAACAAGAGATGGCCATTTGAGACTCCATATCCTNTCTTACTATGAGTCCTTATTAAGATCACCTTCATACATTCCAGAGAGTTTCTACTACATGAGGTTCCCACCCCTTCAAGTGCCCCCCAATTCTAGCCATCTCTCCATGCATTCTCTCCTTCCACCCCATTGCTCCCAAACCTGATTCCCCATTCCTATCCCCACCTGCCCCCAGTTTACCTGCAAAATATATTCTATTTCCCCCTCCCAGGGAGATCCATTCATTACCCCTAGTCCCCTCCTCTATACCTAATTTCTCTGGGTCTATAGATTGTGACTTGGTTATCATTTAATTAATGGCTAATATCTGCTTATAGGTGAATATATGCNGTATTTATCTTTCTGGGTCTGGGTTACCATTGTGTGATATTTTGTTTGTGTTCTGACAAATAAAGTTTGCCTGGAAATCAGAGGGTGGAGCTAGTCACTAGTTAACCATAGAGGCCAGGTGGTAGTGGCTCATGCCTTTAATCCCAGCACAACTGGGAGATAGAGACAGGATCCCAAGCCCCTTTCCATCTGAGGATTCATAGAGGTAAGAAGTCTCTAGTGGCTGCTGCTCTGCTTTTCTGATCTTTCAGGTTATTACCCTGACATTTGATTCTTGGTTTTAATTGATAAGACTAATTAGAATCATGCTTCAGGTTGCTTCACTCAAGATGATTTTGTCTAGTTCCATTCATTTGCCTGTGAATTTTAAGATGTGAATATTTTAACAGCTGAGTAATATTCTGTTGTGTAAATGTACAACATTTTTATCCACTCTTTGATTGAGTAACATCTAGGTTGGTTACAGTTTCTGACCATTACAAATAGAGCAGCAATGAACATGATTGAACAAGTGTCCTTGTGGTGGGATGGCATATTCTTTAAGCAAATGCTCAAGAGTGGTATAGTTGTATTCTGAGGTAGATCAGTTCCCAACTTTCTGAGGAACTACCATATTAATTTCCATAATGGCTGTCCAAGTTTGCACTCCCACCAGCAGTGGAGTAGTGTTCCCCTTGCTCCACATCCTCAATGGTATGTGCTGTCAATTATGTTATTGATCTTACCCAATCTGATAGGTGTAAGACAGAATCTAAACTATTCTGCTACTCATTTCCCTGATGACTGGGGATGTCGAACAGTTTTTAAAATGTTTCTCAGCCATTTTAATTTCCTCTATTGAGAATTCTTTGTTTAGATCTGTACCACACTTTTTAATTGGAGTATTTGTTTCTTTTTTGATGTTCAGTTTCTTGAGTTCTTTACATATATTGAATAATAGCCCTCTATTGGATGTGGAGTTGTTAAAGATATTTTCCCTTTCTGTAGCTGCTGATTTGTCCTATTGACAGTATCTTTTGCCTTACAGAAGCGTTTCCCATTATTAATTGTTGATATTAATACCTGTGCTATGGTGTTCCATTCAGAAAGTCACCCCCTGTGCCAATGTTTTCAAGGCTTCCCACTCTTCTATCAGGTTCAGTGTATCTTGTTTTATGTTGAGGTCCTTGATCCACTTGGGCTTGATTTTTATTTAAAAATGTATCAATAAAATGACTCCTAATGATATTCTGCCTTATTTGTATAGATAAGTGTCTTATTCAGTCATCATGAAGGAGACTTCCATTGACAACAGATGGGAAAAGATTCAGAGACCCACAGCAAGGCATTAAGCAAAAAGAGAGTCTAAATTTGAGGTCTCCATCAAATTCCTCCCCTCAGAGCTCAGGGAATCCCACAGAATATGGAGGAGAAAGATTGTAAGAGCCAGAGGGGCTGGAGGACACTAGAATAAAGTCCTCTGAATCAACTAAGCAATATGAGCTCACAGAGACTAAAGCAGCAATCACGGGGCTAATATGGGTCTATACTGGTCCTCTGAATATATATTAGAGCTATGATCTCAGTACTTTTATGGGACTCTTGCCTGTGACAACAAGTAGGTCTATGACTCTTGTGCCTGCTCTTGGGATTCTTTTCCTCCTGTTGGGTTGCCATGTCCAGCTTAGATCTGATTGTTTTTTCTTTCATCTTATATTTTATTTTGTCCTATTTGGTTGTTATCTCTTANAAGCCTGTTCTTTTCTAATGAGAGACAGAAAGGAGTGGGTCTGAAGGAAGGGGATGGGGAGGAACCAGGAAGAATAGAGGGAATGTAAACTATAACCAGGATGTATTTTATGAGAAAATAATATTTTCAGTAATGGGAAAAATGAAAAATGTCTCTCTCCTCATCAGCTTTGTTATCTTTGTGTAAGGAAGCTATACTGCATTTACTTTCGTTTGGGTCACATGTTAGCTTGTTGGCAGTTGAAAGCCCTTGCCTCTGGGTCATCTATAAGCTTGACTTAGTTAGAAGCAGCCTGAAGAGCATATTCATTTACTAAATGGCCAGTGCTGGTTTCATTTTAATCCAGAGATGGAAGATCAAAGCTTGAGAGTGAGTCAGAGGCAGCTTGGACAATTTTAATTATAGCATGTGAAATCCACAGCTTTAAAAACATTTAAATTCTCAACCTACCACAGTTTTACAAACTTCTGATTTTACCATTGCATGCCCNAAATTGTGCTTGAAGGGGATTGGCTTCCCAAGGGTCCATTCATTCCCATCTTCCTACCCTATCATCCCTAATAGTTTTCTTTAAAAGTAATGTAATTCAATTTTTTCAGTCATATACATAGCCCAGTTGGAGGGAGAGTATTTTGTGTCTATAAGGGTTTCATAAAAATCAACTGTATCTTTTATTGAGAAAACAACACATGACTAAACAAAAACAGTTACCCTGGCCTAGTCTTTTCTGCCTGCCTGCCTGCCTGCCTGCCT
>LZPO01018418.1:0-22147 GCA_001675575.1 Neotoma lepida | reverse complement strand
AAAGAATACTGGAAAGTTATTGCCAGCCATTTACCTAACAGAGGACAAGCAACCTGAATTGTCATAGTTAATGCTCATTGTCAACCTGATTGGTTGGACTGAGTAAAACCCAGGAGACTAGTGGAACTTATTTCTGGGTGTTTCCATCAAAGAACTTTCCAATAGGACTGACCAAGAGAAAATAACACTTCCTAAGTGTAAGTGTCAGTATTCCACAAGCTGAGACCTCAGATGAAATAAACCAAAAAGGAAGAGCCAAGTATTACGGGCGTTCTTTGTGACCCTGACCATGGTGTGTGCTGCTCTTCTGCACAATGATGGACAGAGACTGCAGAAATCATGAACAAAAATAAATGTTCTTTCTCCTAAGTTCTTTATTTTATGTATTTATCACAATGACTGAAATTCTGAGTAAAGGCATCCATATCAGGAATAAGCTTTTCATAGAACTGTATTTCACCATAAGGTCCAGAAACCACTTGAACTGACTTGCTGGAGGAACTTGGTGGAAAGTGGCAATACAAAACAGAGAATTTGTTCAGAGTGTTTTTTCACAGCAACAGAAAAGCAAGCTAAGACAGAAGTTGGTACCAGGAGAAGATGGGTATTATTATGATGGACTTGACTGTTTTGTTTTGAGGAGGTTGTTAGAAGTGTTTGGAACTTTGATCTAGAAAAACAAAACATTAGTCCTTGGAGCTTAATGGGTTTTTATGTGGAATCTTGAGAGATAGTAATATGGACAGAAATGTAGATGATGGGGTGGGCAGAGTCCTTAGACCCTCATCTGAGATCCCATCCACTCTCTTGTGGGACACCCTCCCAGCTATTTATGGTTCTGCTCCAGTACATATTGTTTTTGGAGATGCTAGAATACACAGAAGGTAGAAAGCTACCTGATGTTAGGACTCCATCTGTAAAGCTATTGGAAAGTTCTCATTCATGCTGGGGTGGGACTGTTTGGTGATGAAGCTTCTTTGTAAGTAACCATGTAAGTGACCCATACATAAGCCAAATAAAGCCAATAGCTCACTAAGCTAGAGTTGGGTTGAATTATTTCTCTGTTCTGTCTTTAATGCTCTATCTGTGGTTAAAAGATGCTTGTTTATGTCTCCCCAGGAAAGGTTAACAGAATAGTATCCCGTGCATCCTCCAAGGTGCTTGTCTTCCATTAGATTGCAGGGTAAACATCCATCCGGCCACCACATATGGAACAACTTTTTATAATGGTGCTTCTTTCTTCATCCTTCCCTCTCTGAGATATGTAGATTCATCTTGAGTGAAAGAAACAAACTCTGATTTGATTCCACCATTTTTTTTCAAATTCTTTACAAGTTGAGGTAATAGGAAAAATATAACCCTTTATTGCCTTTGTACAATATACCCTGTAGTTTTACAGCCTAAACAATAAGATGCCTCAGAATTCAACACATCCCCCCCCCCCCGCGCCGGGTTGGCCTCTTTGCTGTCTTCTTGTCTCTGAGCTCTGACAAGAAAGCCACTTCCTTGTCTTTCAGCCTCTATGCTGCCTGTGTTGGGGTTCCAATCTGCAAGTACCCTTCCTTCTGGTTTTACTCTGGCCAATGGGGCATCCCCTTCCCATTAAGGTTCCTGAAACAGAATAGAGAGAAATTCAACAAACCAACCATGATGTCTTTATAGTGCTCTGAGATTTGCAAGGATGCTCTGAGATTTGCAAAGATTCTCTGGCTTTTCTCTGCCTCTAACCTTCTTCCTTCACCTCCTGGGACAGTCTGTTCCTTGTTGTAAAATTGTTTCTGGGAAGTGTATCATTTTGTGATTAACTTGATAATGTGGTTCAGAAGAAATTTTAATTGGTTTGTGAAGAAATTTGGAAATCTTTGGAGGACTGTTCTGTTGAAACCCAGAGGTCAGTGAGTGGGGCTTATAGGGGATACAGGTGGGTACTAACAGAAAAGAGGACAGTAGCCAAGCTCATGATGGTTCAGATGGGAATGAGGACTTTATTAGGAACCAGATTAAAGATATTTGTGTTTGTATTTGTTCATCATCTGAAATTTCTTGATATTCTAGATTCAGAAATGATTTTAACTGGTGGAGAAAATCCAAAAGTAGTATAGAGTTCAAGCAATATTAAGATGTTTTATTGATTTCAATTATATTTAGGAGGAAAAATACAGGATGAATATATGGAAAACTCACTCTTCCCAAGCAAACAAATTCCCCAAATCAAGCATTTTAAAAGTTGCATACAAAGACAGTACAGTTATGAAAGAGATTAGGGCCATAAAACAAGCCAAGATTTTGCATCAGACCAAAAGAAAAGGTACCTTGAGGACCTCTAAGCAATCCGAGACTGCCCTTAACACAGGCACAAGGGTGTGAAATGTTTTAGAAGACTGCTTTGAGAAGATAACAGGTTGATCATTTGAGACATGTTCCAAGTTGCAACCCAGGTCCTGTTTTGTTTCTTTTTCTAAGCACAGGAGATAAGAGATTTTGATTTACCGTGTGATCCCCTCCTTGATGTACTGTACTGACATCAGGTTGGAGCTAACAGGCCAAGTGACCATTAATTGAAACCTCTGCTAATGAGTCCAGACTCACAAGTTTGATTAATCCAATTGTGATTATTAGAGTGCTGTGGTCGCAGTGAAAGGAGGCTGAGTACTCAAACATTAGAACAAACATCCAACAAGTATGACTCACCACTCCACACTGGATCTGACCGCCAGCCTCTCATCCATGCTAAGCAAAATTGGCCCAGAATTTCATCATTGTCTTGTTGAAGTTGATCTCTTCTGAAACACTGTCTGTGGGAAGAAGTAAGCTGTAGTTTTATAAGATGTGGTTTATGAATCAGCAGCAACAACAGAACATGGGGGTTCCTTTTTAGAAATTCAGAGTCTTCAACTTTGCCAAATGTGTATTGAGTCAAAAACTACCTTTTCCAATGACCCTGGAGAGAAGGCCCTGGCATTATGTTGAGGTCCTTGATCTTTTTGGAGTTTTTTTGCAGGGTGAGAGATAAGGATCCAGCTTCATTCTTGTGCATGTGGCTGTTCAGTTTGAGAAACACCATTTCTTGAACATTGCTGCCTTTTCTCCAATACATATTGTTGGACTCTCTCAAAAATCAGGTGATTCTAAGACTATGGGTTTATATCTGGGTCCTCAGTTCTATTCAATTGATAAAGGAATCTGTTTTTATTTGTTTGTTTGCTCATTTTGTTTTGGTTTTGGTTTTTTGAGACAGGGTCTCTTTGTGTAGCCCTGGCCATCCAGAAACTCACTCTGTAGACCAGGCTGGCTTCAAACTCGGAGATCTACCTGCTTCCCAAGTTCTGGGATTAAAGGAATGTACTAACACTGCCTGAGGCAAGGAATCTGTTTTTATACTAGTAGCATACAGGTTTTTATTACTATAGCTTTACAGTGTAACTTGAAATATGGGATGATGAC
Organism: Neotoma lepida; assembly: GCA_001675575.1. NCBI lineage: Eukaryota > Metazoa > Chordata > Mammalia > Rodentia > Cricetidae > Neotoma > Neotoma lepida. The sequence continues at coordinate 18,703 of LZPO01018418.1, read as the reverse complement.
ACCTCCAGCAGCATTTTTATTGTTCAGAATTGTTTTATCTGTTTTATTTTTATTTCTCATGAAATTTAATGTTTTTCAATTTCTGAAGAAATGCATTGGAATTTTAATGGGATTACATTGAATCTGTAGATTGTTTTGGTATGATGGCCATTTTTTTACAGTATTAATCCTGGCAATCCATGATCATGGGATGTCTTTCTATCTTCTGGTATCCTCTCCAATTTCTTTTTTCAGTTTCTCAAAGTTTTCATTGTACAAATTGTTCACTTCTTTGATTAGATTTATTACAAGATTTTGTTTAGAGATGGTATGACTGACATTGTTTCCTTGATTTCTTTGTTTGCACTCTTAGATAGGAAGTTTTTGTGCATTAATTTTGTGTGCTGCTACTTTGCTGAATATATTTTCAGCTGTATGAGTTTTCCTGTGGGGTTAGTATCTTTTATAGAGACTCTTATTATCTACAAGGATAATTTGGCTTTTTCCTTTCCTGTTTATATCCCCTTCACCTGTCTTATTGTCCAGCTAAGAAGTCAAGTCCTGTGTGAACAGGAGGGAGGAGAGTAGACATCCTTGTCTTGTTCCTGATTTTAGTGGAAATGCTTTGAGTTTTTTTTAACTTAGGATGATATTGGCTGTGGACTTCCTGCATATATCTTTACGTTTTGAGATATGTCCCTCTGATCCTTAGTCTTTCCAGGACTTTTATTACAAATGGATGGTGGATTTTCTCAAAGCTCTTTTCTGCATCTAATCAGATGATCATGTGATTTGTGTCCTTAAGTCTTCATGGTAGATTATGTTTTTGTATATGTTTAACTTTGACAATTCATGAATCTCTGGAATAAAGCCAATTTAATCATGGTCAATTTATCTATATCTACATCACACCCCTCCTGCCAGGTCTCCTGGATCCTTGCAGAAGAGCGACAGAACAAGTGTAAGAGCTGATGCAGTAGATGACCACGAAGAAAGAGTCTTACGGATACAGCAGGGCAGCTACACAAATGAACTCACAATAGTTACGATAGCATGCACAAGACTACAGAGAACTCAAGCGCGAGCAAGTCTCAACATGAAGAGAGGAAGTGAGCACAAGGTCCCATGCCTAATTAGGAGCGATTTATAATTGATATCTTCTGGGAAACGTAGAGTCATTTTTCTTTAATATTATAGCCCCCTGGTAAGTCTATACTGCTCCCGTGGAAGGCAACATGCCTAAGAATACATGGGCAGCACAAATTGGACTTGATTAGTTAAAAAAAATCAGAGGACACAAATTTGGGTGTGTAGGGAAAGGGGTGGATTTTGACGGAGTTGGGGGGGTGATTATGATAAAAATGCATCCTATGAAATTCTCAAAGAACTAAAAATAAAAAGACTAGCTTTTCACAAGTGGCTTCCTTTGTCTCCTCTGCTCACTTGCCTGGACCACCCTTCTTAGAACTAAGTGCTTCAGCTGTGAGTTCCCTCAACCTTCACAGAACCTTTGGCTCCAAGTCTTTCCTTTACCTCCTACACATGCACTTTTACTACAATATTAAAACGTTCAGCATTGCAAAGATTAAAAATATTACCCAGCTGACAGATGCCCAGAGACACTGGCATCAGGAGAGACAGGTATGTTACAATATATTAAATGACTGAAATTAAGATATTGAGGAAGTTCCCTTAAATATCATATTAGGAAATGCAGGCATGAGGGGATGCAGAATAAATATGTAGATGAACAGGAACATGATAGAATCTGTTCCAGATTAGAAAAGGACCTAATCTTTACCTCATTTGTGTTCTAATATGTTCTTATGAGAAAGGAACCAAGTTGTGACATTATTGCCTTAAAGTCAGGCCTTATAGGAGACGCACCACCTCTCCTACTGGTGTCACAGGCCAGGATTCTGAGAGTGACCCTGCCTAGGGATATGTGTCTGAAATCAGGAGAAAGGTTGATGTTCCCAGTGGCGCTCAGCCTTGCTACAGAGAATCAAGAAAGTAAATTTAGAAGGAAAGGAGAAACGTGCCCAAGGCCATCAAAGCCATGACACAAACCCAGGCCTCAAACAAAGCTGCAGCCAGGAAAGACCCATCCATTAACCTTTAAAAGCAGAGCTTCGGATACTGATATGAGATCATCACTGTGGTCTCTCATCAACATCAGGGGTTTCATGTCAGATACAAAGCTTGGGTGATACTGAAACTCATACAGGTAGGTAGAGGCTTCAGTGTCTATGGAGACATGGATTCATGCACAATTCATATTACCAGGCATGCACCTGAATAGTTCTAATGTCTCCAGCTCTATAGTAAAACCTGTTTATTTGCACAGGAGATAAACAGTTTCCAAAGAGCCCATCAGCTTGCTTAGGGCTGCACAGCTGGCTGATGTAGAACCGTGGTGTGAATGAGATGATGACTGAATAAACCATGAATTGATCTGTGTCAGCAGTAAATACACAGCATGTGTGTCAGGGATGACACATTTGTGCATTAGTTCCGGGATCTACACTTCACAGGTTTCTTCCATGCAGCCTAGCTTTGAGCATTTAACGTGTTTTTACTGAGACAAATGCAACAATTCTTCTGCTTCTCTGAAAATGGAGATACTTCAATACAAAAATATGCAGAGATGAAATGATCTGTCTCTCATGTTTCAAGAAACCATAAAACTCAGGGTTCGTGTTTAATATCCTGCTTCCTGCTTGGCCCATGATACAGTGAGAGTGAAACAGAGAAGAGTACACAGAGGCTGAACTACCTCTCTCCTGACCCCCCTCCTCCCCTCTGCCTCCCTGACCCCCCTCCTCCCCTCTGCCTCCCTGACCCCCCTCCTCTCCTCTGCCTCCCTGACCCCCCTCCTCTCCTCTGCCTCCCTGACCTCTGATTCTCTTCTCTGCCTCCCTTCTCACTATCAAAGATATCCTGTCAAAGTGCCAAGGTGACACTTGCCTTGCTTGGAGGAACATTGAAGACACAGATTTTTGTGTCATATGGGCTAATCTATGGACCCCCAGCCTGAGAACCTCAGAAGTCTGCAGTGGTCATATGAGCATAGATTCCCATAGAAGAGTGACTTTGAGGGGGAAAGAAGGTTCAGGTCCCTTATCAGCCTGGTAAGGAAAGTTTACACATGTATTCGCTTGAATATAGTGGGAAATTTGAACAATGTAGGGAAAAATAGAATGCATGATCATATCAGAGAAAGCACCGACTGACTATATTGTAGGTTATATGGATAGATTTGAGAAAAGTAGTGTATATTTAATACACTATTATCATTACTTCACAGCATGAGCTACTCATCCACAAAACATTTCAACAGTAAATGTCATCACCACATGGAATAATATTATCCCACCACATGGGATAAAAACAGAGAATCCACTTGTTAAACAGGTGCTTCAGTGTCAAGCAAATCTTGCTAAAACTAGGAGTTACCATGTCTCTGCCACTCAGTCAGATAGAGAGGAACTTGGACAACTAAGTAAGGAGCTCGGACCAATAAGTAAGGAACTCAGACCACTGAGTAAGGAACTCAGACCACTGAGTTAGGAACTCGGGCCACTAAGTACACAGTGGAGAACTTTTGTGAACGAGGGGACATATTTTAGGCAGCATAATGCCCATGATAGTTTTGTAAACTTTTGCTTGAAACCTGATATTTATAAGTCTTCCAACCACAGGTAGGTAATATATATGGGCAATTATTATACATCTGGGAACAGCAATACAAGCAGAGAAGATAGTACATTATCACAAGACTAGACATTTGGGTAGAAGTTGCAGAAGACAAGAAAGGAAAGGACACAGACCGTATTTCAACAACCCTGCACCTAAGGTTCAGGGAACATTGATGCAGAAAGGAGGTGGGAAGATTGTGAGAGTCAGAGTATCAGGGTGTCTATTTTGAGACCCCATCTTCTATATACAACAGAGGCACTGTACTCATGAAATCTCAACAGTATGGTTGCCTGAACAAAACCAGCACTACGACGACAACACCAGCTGATATGCTAACGTAGAGGGGACAATCTCACAAGCACTACTCTGAGATGAATAGCCACAAGCAGTTGATGACAGTTGAGAGGGGGAGAATCAGTCTTCTCAGAGTTGGGCTTCAAATAATTGACCAATCCCAGTAGTCTACATTAAACACACATACATGTGAGCAACACTAAATGGATACACATATGCATGCGTGTGTGCGTGTGTGTGTGTGTGTGTGTGTGTGTGTGTGTGTAACTGTAATAATCAAAAAAGAAGTCATGAATTTGAGAGGAGTCAGGGAGGCACAGGAAGAGTCTGAGGGGGAAGAAAGAGGGGTGGAAATGATATAAATACAGAACTCATGTATGAAATCCTTAAAAAATTAAATTAAAAATATAATAAAATAATGAACAGTGAAAGAGAAAAGGAAACCCCAGGGGCATCAGAGACAAGAGCTTCACAATCAAGGAGGTGCCAAACCTACAACCAGTGTCTTAGAGGAAATTCCAGGGCCTGGGAGAGCAGGTGATACAGGCAGTGTGCTGAAGGTAAGTAACCCCAGCCTGGAGCACTGTGCTCAGGAAAGGGGCTTTCAGAGGTGAGGGGGACATAGCAGCTTTCCCAGACAGAAGCTGTGGAACTCACTGCCTCTGGACCTGACTCACAGGAATGGCTTAAGAGTGTTCTTTAAACTGAAACTTAAGGATAGTGATGAGTAACATGAGGCATATGAAAGTCAGTGATGTCAACTGAGCCACATATAGGACATGCAAGTGGTGAGATGGGCACAACTTCATCCTTCATAGTACAAGGGGTCAGCAGAAAATTCGTGGTAATGTTGTTTATTGTAGCATCACTTACAATATTCAATCTATGGATTCAACCCACATCCATCAAACAATGAAAGGACAAGCAAAGCTCAGCATATATAAATAATGGAGTCCTACTCAGCCTTAAAAATCATTTCAGTCCTTGTGACAACGTGAGATGAGATGCAAGGAAATATTGTGAGACATTGTGGTCCCATATGTTTGGAGTCAGGAGATGTGAAAGACGAGACTGAGGGACACAAACTCACAGAGAGGAGGAATCTTTCCTTTACTCTTTTTCTTTCTGTTGTGGTGTGGGGAATATAGTTAATAATATATTGTATTACACATTTCAAAAATACAAAGAGGAAACTTTTCATGATGGAAAAGTTTAGTGCTTGAGGAGAAATTGATCAGCTTGATAGCATGATTCTGTGTACTACACGTAAAATAAAACTTTACAATTTTATACAAATACAATTTATCAGTCTATGGTTTTTAAATCATGTGATGGTTCTCTTTCAAAATGTTTCATTGTGCTCTGTTTCCTAATCTTTACATTTAGAAATGCAGTTTTTCACAGGAAAATAATAGTAGAAAGCAACCCCGGAAAAGTGATATTTGTTAGTTTCACTGTGCTTGTAAATTCCACCAGACTGTGAAGAGAGTTCTGGGCCACAGATGATCAGTCCCCTAGCTTTAGACTAGGTGAGTGGGGACTGGTAGGAAAGCATGAATACTGAGCTTCCGTATAAGTCATCCAGCTGGGGCCAACTCCTGTCTATGTGAGCTCCCCTATCTGTACTCATACTCTGTCCCCCAAGCTTTGACTCAGTGTCAGAAGGTCCCTGTAATTAGACCCAAGGCTGGTCCTCAACTTGCTTGCATTGGCATACACCATTCTAGACAAAAGCCAACTGCGTGTATGTGATAGACCTCAAGTTTGGCTTCAGCTTGCCTACCCAAGTACACACCAATAAAGAAAAAAATGTCAGGGTCACCACTGACACTTGTCACACCTCCCCTCACACCCATCACTACTGTCATTTGCCTTGTTGATTCTTAAAATTCCTTCTGATCTTGAAATCCTTCACAAACACTTTTAAGAGTTGTGTTCTAGCCTCACTTACCACCATACCCTCAGTGAGTGAGCAGCTGTAACTGATGCTCTTGGTGCCTGTGATGGTTAGCTTCAATTTTCAACTTGATTGGACAAAGCTGTGAAGATTAGTAAAGCTATGATGACTGGCCCAGAAGATTAGTAAGGAGCACTGGCTGTGCCTGTGAGGTCACTCCTAGAGAGCACTAGACCACGAGGCTCTGACCCAATGGACTACTCATCCAATGGATCAAACATTTGAGCAGACTACCTGACAGGTGGTGGAACTGTGAGAGACGGGGCCTGTTTGTAGACAGTGGCTCTCACATGAGCCGAGCACATGTCTTACCATGGGCCATTACTGTTTCTGCTCCATATGGCTTCTCTGCTGTCTGGTCCCCATGATGTGAGTTGTTCCTCCACACTCTGCCAGAACCACAGGGTAAAATCTCTGTGACTCTGAGCTAAAGTAAATCTTCCCTCCCGGAGTTGTTGATGTTGAAGCACTAACAAAGTAACTCAAGACATGTGACATCCTTATTAGCTCTTGCCAAGATTGTTTTCTGGCCACTGCAAACAACTGTGTTCATGTTTGCAGGGATGAAGCTGCCACAAAACTAACAGCCCTTTGGAGAAGCATTTAGTCAGCGAGATGTAACCCCTGCTGGGTTAATCCAGAGCCCACTTCCTGTGTAGAGAAGCAAACCCTAAGATGCTCTCTCTGCTTGCTGCCCAGAGCTCTGCAGCTGTCAGCCAAGGTGGGCATGGCTGGATAACCTCATCATCTTTTCCCCGTGTCGCTTGCTCATCTCACTATGGCTATTTATGGGATTACTTTCTAAAATAGATTGTATTTTCTTACAACCACCTACAGGTAGAAGCAAAAACAAGGTCTTGTGAACCATAGGAAATCAGTCCTGGAGTCCTGACTCTCATCAGATTTCACATCTGGCTATACCAAGGAGAGAGCAAGTCAGAGACCCAGTAGGTGAATCTGTGTCCATCTCCCATCCAACACCTGAGACTCACCTCTAGGGCCACAGGACACTATGACTGATGAGATACCAAATATCACATCTGTAATCAAGCTCAGCAATAGGTCTTCTTTTCTGACAGGGCCATCTGTCCCTCCTAAATACTTCTCAGCCCCCTGGAATCAGATTCTCAGAGATGTTCTGAAATGGCCCAGAAAGTGTCCACCTCACTTGATAAGCAATGGAGCTTCTGCTGCTTAAGAAGCTTTTGTTCATCCCAAAGATCCCGAGCCAAATCCTTCTGGTCCTACCCAAAGACCAATTCAAAGAGATTCTCTTGTTTTTAATTGATTCGAAGTCATTAGTTTTGAAGGTTAGAAGAGGCCTGTCTCACAGAAGTCACTAATGCTTCAAACACCGTTCTGTGGATGCTACCTCTCCTTGCCTCCTGTAGAAAGTAACTCTCCCTCGATAATCTGGGGAAAGGCAGATACCTTTTGTGTCTTAATAATTAACTTCAGAATAAACCTGGAAAATGCAGTAAAAAAAAAAAAAGACAGGAGTCCTAAGATTGGGTGCTAAATAATTTTCTTCTAACTTCACAAAGCACAAAACATCCAGTGACCTGCAGATCACAGCTGCCCATGTATCAAAGAGCAAAGTACTCACAATTGTAATGACCACAATGCCCCCTACCTGTCATGCCTCCTCATAGCTACCTGTTTAAATCCACATAAGCCACAGCTACTTACAGATGCCTCCAACCCTAATCATTGCTTCTCAATCTTCCTGATGCTGAGACCTTTTAATCAAGCTCCTCATATTGTGGTGACCCCAACCATAAAATTATTTTGTTGTTACTTCATAACTGTATTTTGCTACTGTTATGAATCTTAATGTTATGAATCTGATAGGCAAGATATCTGATATTTGACCCCCAAGAGGGTTGTGGCCCACACGTTGAGCACTGTTGCCCCGGATGCTCAGGCCTTTGCTGATGACAGCTTCCATTTTCTTTCATTTCTAACTTTCCAAAGAAATTTTTCCCAGCAATTTGTCCTGCTGTCACTGGGATTTTTGACTTTCATCAAATGTGAGTTTTTTCGATAGAAAAACAGAAAACTGGGAACTGAACCCCACACCTAAGTACTTTTTCAGCTAATGCATTAGTTTGTGTTTTAGAGGGAAACATTCACCTCTGTTTCTCAATCAATTCCCATGATTCCTCAAACTCTTACAAGAATGGAGTAGCCCGCCACAAGAGACAAGCAGCCATCTTCTGATTCAGTTTGCTTTCAGAGACCAGAAAGCCCATCAACTGTTAAAAACTGGTTAACCTGGCCTGCCCCGCACCATTAGGACCGGGCAGTGATGGACACCCACAAGCCTGCCTGGGGCCATTTGCCTGAGGTGAATGGAAGAAACAACAGGTGACATTATAGTGAGCAAATATATGGTGGGGTGTGGGAGAGAGAGAGATGCAGAATGGTTCATGTCCTGTGGAGAGAGGCAGATCTGAAGAGGCAAAGGTGGTAAGGAACAAGTGTTGTAGGAATCTAGGAGAGTCACTGTGTCTAGGTAAACATTAGGTGAAGAGTTGTTTTCTAGAGGTACTTTGACCTTGAAGAATCACTGTGGAAAACAGTGATTGTTTTCTGTGATTTGTAGAATTGTTTTTCTGAGGGGGCGTTATGGTCTTTGCATGACTTTGGTCACAAGACACCTCTGGCACACCTGAGGCTCTTGGATTATTGTGTCCTGCAAATGGTACACAATAAGGACTAAAGTAGCAGGGGCATGCGATGCTTTCCTTTAGAGAAACGTGAATTAGAATAGGGACCTTGGTATGAGGAAATACTTTACCTGAAAAACAACTTTGTGTAACAATCAATAAATATATCTTTGTATGGCTGTTTGAGGTTCAGTTCATCAGAGGCTGGACCTTCTTGCTGCTACACAAGCCTTAAAAATTTTATCTTGGAGTGACCTCTTTCTTCGACCGACTCACACAATATGGAACACCCTGACAAACGGGCTGATATGGGTGGCCTGCTTGCCACTGGGGGCCATGGTATCTTCCTGGCCTGGGCTGCTGCCAAGGGCCATGTCTGGGCTCATGGCCCTGCCTCAAGTGCAATCTGTGTTGATGTCTGTGGCTCCTGTTACCACCAAAGGCTGTGAGGATGCCAAGGGTCTGGGCCACCAAATGTGGCCACTTGATGCCCAAGGTCCATGCCACCATAGAGGCCATGGCAATCTGAGTGGCCTGTGTTGCCACCGGGGCCCATGGTGTTGTCTGGGTCTGAGCTTCTGCTGAGGGCCATGTTTGAGTCTGTGGCCCCACTCAGCCAGGGTCTGTGTTGATGTCCATGGCTCCTGTTACCACTGAAGGCTGTGCAAATGCCCAGGGTCTGGGCTGACACCTGAGGCCATGTTGGTGTCTGAGGGGCATACTGCCACCAGGGCCATACAGATTAGGGCGGCCTGCACTGCCACCCTGAGCCATGTGGACATACAAGCCTGAGCTGTGGCCAGGGGAAATGTCTGGATCTGTGGCCCTACTGCAGCCAGGGTCTGAGGAGAGCTGCCCCCTCCACCAGAGAGCTGACCCTATCCCAAACACAGACACTTATTTAACCTTAAAAAGAACATTTATTCTCCAAATTGAGGCCACAACTACAAACATCCCCCCACCCCAGCCTCTGCCCATCCCTATGACAAAATTTTCCAGGGTCCTCTAAGATCAATCTTTGATTCACAAACACCTTTAGTGGAAGAACCATATGTTGGCTTCTCTGATCTGAGGTTGGCCTCTGCCGTTCACAGCTCACCGTGCTCTGGATGGGGTCGTTTCTTCGCCAGGAGCTCAGTCCAGAAAGCCACTTCCTCCCCTTTCAGTCTGTGGCCTTGCTGGGTGGTGGCACCAATTTGCAGGTAGCCTTCCTTCTGGTCATACTCTGGCCAATGGGGCAGCCCCTCTCCATTGGGGTTCCTGGGAACAGAATCAAATAGAATTCCTCAAAGCTGCTCTGTGATCCCCACATTTTTTATGAGATATGTAGTCATTCCTGCTTTATCTGTTCCTACCCATCACAAGGGAGAACTAACATAAGAGCAACAGCTTGGAGTGGCTGGATTTGAACTTTAGAAACTGCCCTTCTTCCCAGTGAGTACCTGAAGTTCTGATGTTGCCCACCACCCTAGTCCCATCTTTACCACCCGACTCACCCACTCCGAGCAAAGTTGGCCCAGAATTTCATCATCATCTTGCTGAGATTGATCTCCTCTTCAGAGGCGCCATCTGTGGGGCATTAAAAAAGGAGAGAGAGGTTTAAAAACCTGTCACTACTAAAAGCATAGCTCTTGGACCCACCAGCAGCAGAACTCAGGGTACTGTTTAGAAAGGCAGAACTTTGGATCTTACTCCATACCTACTTAGTCAACAGTCTACAAACTCCTGGTTAACTAGTGTACACTTTCAGACAGAGGATAACTGATCTAGGACTTACCAGTGGAACACAGCCCATCCAATACTAGCTGCCTTTATTTTCCATGTTCATCTCTTTGTTCTTCCTCACCCAGGGTAGGAAGATCACACCCTGGGGGTTCCTCTACCCCATAATATTGTTGGCTCCTAGGTCTTTTCTTACTCTTGTAAACTTGTAAGGGTTGAAAAATATAAAAATGCAAATGTTCTAAGGACATCAGTGTCTCTGGAGAGATCCCAGTTAAGAAAGTCAGTCATGTTTTGATAAGTTATTTTGAATATAAAATCAAGAAGTGGCATTCTTCTTATCAAGTGGCCTACTATGTATGACATACAACATCACTTTCTAGTGTCAATCGTCAGGAGTGTGAGAACAGTTATGTTGGGGAGATATATATATATATATCCTCCTTAATGTATGTTAGACCAGGAGAAAGGCTGGCCACATCCATGTGTACCTCACTCCCATTATACTGAACTAAAAAATTAAGATCAAGACTGGAGCCCAGACCTCTTAATTCTACCCTCATATCATCCAAGAGCCATTACCTCTTAAAAGTGGGGCACCCAAGACAGAGTAGACTTCATCTCCATGGTCTCCAACTACGTTCTTGGGTCTTGCGTGTGATGAGAAGCTTGGGTAGTACTGAAACTCATACATGTAGGTGGGAGCTCCAGTATCTGCAAAGACATGGATTCATAACAACTCATGTTATTTGACATAAACCCAGATGGAACCAAGTCTCCTCCTACCTTTGAAGGAAATGTCTGGTCATAAGCTCATCAGAAAAACAGCTTCAGGAAAGCTTCTTGATTTGCTTATATTTATAAAGTTAATAGAAATAAAACTGGTGTTTGAGTCTTATGTTAATGCAATTAAAATAAACGTATACAATGAACCTGGTAAATACACCATATAAGTGTTAATGATAATATGCCAGCTTGGTGTTTTTTCAGGAGTTCTAAGGGCAAGATCAAGTGTGTCTCTCACTCTTTTGCCTGCTCTTTGGATTCTTTTCCTCCCATTGGTTTGCCTTGTCTAGCCTTGGTATGAGGACTTTTGCCTTGTCTTATTGTATCTTGTTTTGTCCTGTTCGGTTGTTGTCTCTTGGAGGCCTGTTCTTTTCTGAAGGGAAATGGAGGGGGAGTGCATCTGGGGGACAGGGAAGGTGTGGGGAGATATGAGAGGACTAGAGGGAGGGGAAACTGTGGTCAGGATGTAGTATATGAGAGAAGAATCTATTTTCAATAAAGAAGAGGCACAAAGTAAAAGCAGACAGGACACAAAGCCTTCTGCTATGGAGAACCATCAAGCCACAAGGGAGGGCAGCCAGATAGGTAGAAACAAATTGAGTACTTGCAAAACAACAACAAAGCCTAAGAAAATAGCAATATTGAGTATTTGCATATTAATAATTCCCTCAAATATAAATAGATTATACTCTCTTAAGAAAGGCAGAGACTTTTCTCTGTAGGAAAAAGTTTTTTTGTGTCCCGCCCGGGCTCCCACGTCCGCTCACCCAGCGGTCCCACAGCAGCCACTTATAAATTAATCACTCAAAAGCTTATATTAATTACAACTACTTGGCCATTAGCTCAGGCATATTACTGACTAGCTCTTATACTTAAATTTAGCCCATTTCTATTAATCTATGTTTTGCCACGTATTCTGTGGCTTTACCGGTCTACAGGCATGTTGTTCCTTTCGCTGCGGCTGGCGTCTCCTGACTCAGCCTTCCTCTTCCCAGAATTCTCCTTGTTTGTTTATCCCGCCTATACTTCCTGCCTGGCTACTGGCCAATCAGCATTTTATTTATCAATCAATCAGAGCAACACATATTCACAGCATACAGAACAATATCTCCATCATTTCTCTCTTTTAAAGCCATATATCCTCTAAAGGTAAAGGAACAGGAAGAGATATTATACACACATAGAAACTAACAGAGAAGAGAGGTAGCTATGGTTGTATGAGATGATAAAGTTCAAGACAAAACTGTAAAAGTAGAGAAATAAAAACATTGCATGTTGAATTAATTGGTCAATTTATCAAGAAGGAATAACACTCCTAAATATATTATATATATACATGTATATATATATATATATATGTCCAACATCAGAGCATCTAAATATATAGAACATACATCAAATGATCTTAGGGAAGATAAAGATTGCATGCAATAGCAGGATGGGACTTCAATATCCCACCCTTAAAAATGGTCAGATCATTCACATAGAAAATTCATAAGGAAATAGCTCTGGGATAAAACACACAGATATTCCAACAAAAATGAGCAGAATTGCCAACCAATGTTAACAGAAGACTCATTCTTTCTAAATTTCCACAGAATGTTCTTCAGAAAAACATTTCATGAGAAGGCACAAAAAAATTCTTTGTCAAAGTTAACAAGAATGAAATTGTAGCAAGTATTTTTTCTGAAGACTAGAGAAAACCAAAATCAAGAGAAGGAGGAATTTTAGAATTTTTTAATTATACAAGTTAAAATACTTGTGAACAACAAATACATCAATAAATAAATTGAAAACTACAGTAGGACAAATACAATTGGAACACAGCATAATGGAAACTCATATCTAAAACTAAGAGAAAAGCTAAAAGCAACAAATAACTACAGATAACATACAGAGAGTTCAAAGAAACAGTGAAAGGTTATACTAAAAGAAATTCCAAGAATGAACTAAGCCAAAGTCAGAGAACTGGGCAAATAAAGAGCAGATCAGAAATAAACTTATAAAGATTTGGGAAATATCTTATCAATAGAATGCTGGCCTAGCATACTGGAGGACCTAGGTTCAACCCCCTGCACCCCCCCACACACACGCACAAAGGAGAGAAAGAGACAGAGATAGAGAGACAGAGATATATAGACAGACAAAGACAGACAGACAGAAAGGAGAGAAATTTATGAAACTATAAAAATGTATAGAAGGTTGCCTGCTTTTGCTTCCTGATACACCAGGAGAGGCCAGGGTAGAGTTTGGGAATCTGGAGACCAGTGCCAGGAAAGTATTTATAACCTTCCCTCCCCTATATGCCAGAACCACAAGAACATTGAGGTTACAGAGACAATGGCTCCCTAATCACCCTTCCTGAATATAGCACCTCATGGAGCCTGCTAGAACAATGCCATTCAAAATCCAAGTGACATTCTTCACCAAAACAGTCAAAGCAATCTTAACAGTTATACCGAAGCACAAGAGACCTGGGATAGCCAAAGCAATACTGAGCAGTAGGAATACTGTGCCTGGAGATATCACCATATCTGACTTCAGGTTATACTTCAGAACCATAGGATTAAAAACAGCATGGTATTGGCACAGACAGAGGCACACAGGTGAATAGGATAGAATAGAGGACCCAGATACACTACCACACAACTACAGCCACCTGGCTTTACAAAAGTGCCAGAAATACACATTAGACAAAAGACAGTATCTTCATGCTAGGAAAAGCAGGTGTCTCTCTGCAGAAGAACGAAACTCAGTCCTCACTTCTCAGCTTGGACAAAACCAACTCCCAGGGGACGGAGGACTTCAATATAAGACCTGAAACTGTGAAACTGCTAGAGGGAAAAGTAGGGAGTGTGTGTCAAGATACATGTACAGGATTTTCTGAAGAGGACTGTGATTGTTGAGAGAATAAGCCCAGTAATCAGCAAATGGGACTTAATGAAATTTAAAAAGATTTTTTTACAGCAAAGACAACTCAGTCAACTGAGTTTCAAGTAGCCTACATGATGAAGGAAACTCTTCCATTTATAACCGATGAAGGATTAGTACCTAGAATAGACAAAGAATCCAAGAAACTAAACATCAAGAAAATAAACAATGTTAAAAAATAGGCCATGGAAATAAGTAGAGAGATCTCAAAATGAGAAGTACAAATAGCTGAAAACATTTTCTATAATGGTCAACATTATTAGCATCAGGAAAAGTCAAACTCAAATTCAAGTTGTCTTGAGATTCCCTCTTGCCACAATCAGAATGATTATCATCAAAAAAGAAAACAAACAAACAACCCCCCCCAAAAAAAAACAAATGACAATAAATGCTAGTCAAAATGTAGGGAAAGATAACATTTATGCATTGTTGGTGGGAGTGTAAATTGGTTCAGCCACCATGAGAATTGGTGTGGAGGTTTCTCAAAAAGCTAAAACTAGAACTACCATGTGACCTTCCTGGATATATACATCCAAAGGACTCTATAGCCTCCTCTAGAGATATTTGCACATCCATATTCATTGCTGCTCTATTCCTAATTACTAGAAATGGGATCAGCCTAGACACCCATCAACTTAAGAATGGATAATGAAAATGTAGTACATACACACACAGTGGGCTTTAATTCAGCTATAAAAGAGGTCAAATTATCAAATTTGTAGGAAAATGAATGGAACTGGAAAATATTAGACTAAATGAAATACCTCAGCTTTGCACAGATAAATGCTGAGTTCTTTCTTATAGGTGGATCCTAGTTGCAAATTTCTAGGGTTTTTTTTTTTTTGCATTTGGGCGAGTCTATATAAGTCAGGAAGCTTTAAAAGGCACAGAGGGGTTAAGGAGAAAACATGTTAAGGAGTTAGGAGATACAGGACACATTACATGAAAAAAGGGAGTGGAGTGCTGAAGGTTAAAAGTTTAAGGAGAGATGAGAGAAAGCAGAGACGGGGAAGGGATAGGGGTGGGTGATGGCTGGTTAATCAAGGATGTATGAAAAACCCTTAAGAAACCCAGTGCTTCTTGAACTAACTTGAAAATGTACTATCTTTTAAGAAGGAGTTTGAACACTACATGAGTGAACAATATGTCCCTCAGAAGATATGAATTTCTAAATAAAAATTATGGTGGCAGGAATGGGGTGTCATCCTATGATCACTGGTCAGAGAAGCCCCAGGGCACCCCCCACACCCCCACACACTACAAACAACATAGGTTACTGCCCTTTTTCTTTTCTGCCCAGCAAAACTAGATGCTAGGAATCTTCTGCTGGTCATGTAACACACTTTGGTTGTAGGACATAGAAAAATCAAGCTGGAACTGACTTGAAAACATTCACCTTGCTGGCTAGTTTCTATGTTGCTGGAAGGTGCTAGGTAGATTGCTGGGGGTAGAGGGAGTCATTAATGGTGTTACCTAGCACTGAACTCTGAATGCTATGATATTGGCCTGCTAGGCAAGATGTGCTTGATGGTGCAATAGTGGTTGTAGGGCTATGTAGCTTTCTGGTTGGACTTGAGGCTTGTTCCACAAGACAGAGAATTCCTTTCTGGCACTATTAATCTGGTCAAAAGACCATGGATGAGGAAATCATGGGACTTTGGGGAGAACTTATTACTGGTTTTTTTTTCTCATTTTTTTTCTAAATGGGCATGTTGTCAAACTGTCTTCCAAATATTTATGTTTATATTCACAGAGTAGAGCTAGTGTACCCCATAACCGCACTACGACCACCCTGTCCCCAGGCTCAGGAAACACTAAGGAGAGGTGGGGAGGAGGACTGTAAGTGCTGGAGGATGAGGAAGCGTGTTATGAAATTCTGTCTTCTGGACATGGCATGCTTTGCATTTAGGACTCACTGAAACTATAGCTGCTTGCACCATAAGTGATGCAATGCTCAGTCAACTAAGGAAAGCTAACATCAGGAGAAAGAGCCTCCCCCAGAAAAGGGACGCCCCCGATTGGCTCTCCAGTACCAACTAGTCAGCCTTGAAATCACATCCATAAAGTGACATTATATGGACTCTCCAGGCTCCATTTATAGTGCATTTTAGTAATATGTATTTTAGCAATTAAAGAAAAAGAAACCATGAATTTGAGAATCACAACAAACATTTAAAAAGGAATTAGAAACCATTTATCTCAAATTCTTGTCAAATTTCTTCAAAAGTCAGAGAATATATAGCCCTGCCCCCATGAGGACAGATTCACAAGAGATGTGAAAATAAAACAAGGACATTACAAGAAAATACAGCTGCACCAATGTCCTTCATAAACACAGATGGAAAAATACTCAACAGAATACCAGCAAACCAAATCTAACTGCACTTAGACTCGTGGTTCAAAACCAGTTTCATGCGTGAAAAACATGGGCATCACTTTATAGGAGGAAGTATAAAATTACAGTCACCTCACCACATGCCAAAAATGTAATAATCCAACTTTCTTTCAAAATAAAAAATTTCACTTGAGTAAGGGACAGATGGGATGTGCATTGTCACAATCAACCAAGAGCGTGTCTATGAAGCCCAGTGCCCACCCTGCTCCTACTGTGAGACCATGAAAAGGTTCCCACCAATTTTTGAAAGAAGAGACAAAGAGTACCTTGCCTGCTGCACAAAGTCCTGGTGAAATTATTTGGCAAAAGAAAGAAAGAAAGGGAGGAGAAAGAAATAGAAAGAAGAGAGAGAGAGAGAGAGAGAGAGAGAGAGAGAGAGAGGCCACCCAATAGCTTCTTTTCTACCTCATGGCTCCTGTGGTGTTTGTCCAGCCTGCCCCTCTTTCTACATGCCCTTCTCTTCTTGTGATCTCCTATCTAGTTCCATAATCAGTAATATCCACAATCCCTTATTATAGACATAGAGACATTAAAAACTAGGGAGGGAGAAGCCATAAGAAGTAGGGAGAGAAACAACAGCAACAAATTGTGTTTGAAAATGCCATATCAAACCCTAATTCTTTGTAAATTATTAAAAACAAACTAGATGTTGATTCCAACAAACAAACAAACAAACAAACATGCATCCAAATAGGAAAGCCAGGCATAGAAAGGTTTTCCTGGAAAGAATAACCCTACAGATTAAAACACGGAGATTACCAAAGAATTGAGATAGAATGAATGAATAGGATAGGATCACAGAATAAAGCTCAACAAAAATCAGTAGTATTAATATGCCCCCCAAAGGAATGCTCTAAAACATAAACCAGGAGAACAAGTTCATCTGTAGTAGCTATAAGAACACAAATTATACAGAAATAAATTGAAACAGTTTCATTTCTCCTGTACAACAAAATCTATAAGAAACTAATGAAAAAAATTAGTCACAATTGAATGAAAATATTTCATGTTCAAGGCTTAGAAGAATTAAAACTGTTAAAATGCCCGTATTTCACCCTCCCAGTTCACTTTTGTCCCCATAAAATAACTCCAATATCATTTTTCATAGAACTAGAAAAAACAGAACAATTTCAAATTATTTGGAACCACAACACACACAGAGACACAGGCACACAGACACACACCCACACAGACACATAGACACACAGACAGATAGACACACACTCAACTGAATCAAGAAAGAAAGCTGTTGGCAAAACAAAAAAGAACAGAACAGAAAAACAATCCACTACCTCACTTCAAATTAAAATAAAGCTCATGGGGATTAACATAGCATGGCATTGGAAGGAAGATGGAGGGAGGGAGGGGGAGGAGGGGGAGAGAATCTGAATATTTATTATTTATTCTGTGACATTCTTGGATGTATGTGATTTGTTTTATTAATTTCACTGTGCCTAGCAGTAAGATGTTTGTTTAGTGTAGCCAAGAAGACTTAGAGGCGATAGATAACAAGGAGGGCTCAAAGAGGGACGCATGGATTTCCCTGGGAAGGGGAAATAGAAGAGATCTTCTGGGTAAACTGGGGAGCGGAGGAGGGAGGGAACTTGGGGGAGCGGGTTGGGCGGGCTGGGTGTGGGAGGCAGGTTGGAGGTGGGTGGGACAGAAACGAAGAGTAATGAATGGTGGTGGGGTGGGGTGATGTCTTGGTGGGGGGCATTTGGGGGTTAGGGAGAAACCTGATGCCAGGGAAACCCCCAAGAATCCACAAAGATAACCCCAGCCAGGACTCCTAACGATAGTGGAGAGGCTGCCTGAACTGGCCGTCTACTGTAACCATTGGTGACTACCCTAATTGTCATCAGAGATACCATATCCAGTAACTGATGGGAGCAGATGCAGAGATCCACAGCCTAGCACTGGGCTGAGCTCCTGGAGTCTTTCTGAAGAAAGGGAGGAGGGATTGTACAAGCCAGGGGGGTCATGATGGGGAACCTACAGAGACAGCTGACCTGAGCTCCTGGGAGCTCATGGATCTGAACCAACAGTTAGGGAGCCTGCATGCGACTGACCTAGGTCCTCTGCATGTGTGTGACAGTTGTGTAGCGTGGTCTCTTTGCTCCTAGCAGCAAGATCAGGACCTGTCTGTCCCTGGCGCTTAATTGGCTTTTGGGAAACTGTTCTCTGTGCTGGATTACCTTGTTCAGCTTGATTCATGGGGAGGAGCTCTGTCCTGCCTCAACTTGATGTGCCATGCTTTGTTCAAGCCCATGG
>LZPO01018416.1:0-12938 GCA_001675575.1 Neotoma lepida | reverse complement strand
GGGAAGAACTTTAGACAAAGAATCTGGGGACCCCACGGTGTCCCCAGCTCTGTCACTGACAATAATATATGGATTTGGATAAACTGTTTAGTCTCATTGGCCCATAGGTTGCTTGTTTATAAAATAAGGAGATGGGACTACAATAAATGTCTCATAATAGGACCAGAGCCCAGAGCCTTATTTCTTAAAATTAAATCAAACCTCCAGAATGGAGGGGTGAGTGAAGAAGGGGTGGTCCAAAAACTGAGCTAAAGCTCAGAGAGGAACAACGGCTTACACTGAACATTCTACAGAAGCTAATTAGCTGATAAGATCCTCAGTGATTGTGGAGGGGTTGGAATGCTTCAGGTCCAGAGCCAAATTACAGTTTATCTTGGGATAGACATACACACACACACACACACACACACACATATATATATATTTTTGTTCCTTCATCATTAATAGTCTTTCTTTGCCCACCTCTGTGATTGTCCTAACATCCTTCTGACTATCATGTGAAACTTCTTGAAATATAGTAAATGAACAGGCCGCTAGCCACCACCAATCAGGACGCTGCCATCAGATAGCCTCTGAGGCCTATAGGTGTCCCACTCTATGATAACCCACCTACCTAATGGAGATACCAGTGTGTTTGAAAACATGTTGATTTGTGACTTTTTGTTCTGTTAATATAAAAACGCCATGAAACGACCACATTGGAACACGGAATTTGGGGGAATGTGAATCCTGTTCTGGGGCCATGCTTACTCATATTTGACTTCAGGATAAACTGTCTCCTAGCCTCTTTGAGAGAGCTGTTTCTTGCCTCATCAGAACCAGCTCTTGATAGCTAGGAACTGTTCATGAGGGGCAGGGGGACTATCATTTTCTTCAGTGGTGTAGCTACTGATAAGTTGACCTTGTTCCAGTAAATAACCCCCTACCCATGCTTGGACAAGAAACTGTAACCAAACTCAGTAGGCCACATATAAAAAGAAGACATAAAAGTAAGAATGGTACCTGTTGGGGAGAAGTGTGTAAGTGAGAGAGAAAGGNGCATGAAAAAAAAGGGAGAGGAATGACTAAAATTCATTATATAAATGAATGAAACTGTCAAGAAACAAAACAGAAACTAAATCAATAAAGAATGGGGATTGGGACAAAAGAACCAGAAATTCTGCAGCTTTGTGAATGTCACCTGTTACCTCCAAGAGACCCTGGGGAGTCGGAGTGGCCTTTAGGTGAGTAGAACCACACTGACTGTTTCCTAGCTCTGCAGCTACTTGGATAGTGTATGAATGAATGGTTTAGGAAAGAAGCACAGTCCAGAACCCAATCCTTAGGATCACTCTGGCCCTGGAGTCTNTTTTCAGCTCCCTCTACGACCTTAACCTGTTACTTAACCTCATTGCAGCTTTCCTGGTGCAACTGTAAGGGGAGTATTGATGCCTCCTGTCAGTGTAGAAAACCTAGCTCTCTCTTCAAAGGACAGAAGGGATAGTTTGACTGGAGCCACATGTGAGTGAGCATGGTAATCAGCTTGCAGCAATCAATCAGGTTCGTGTAACATTCAATGTAGCTGCAGCTTCCTCTTGGGAACTTCAGTTAACGATGCTTNTGGTGGTATGTCCATGGAGCCTCAAAAGTCTCCATTAACTCTTCTACTACTTTGCAATGCAGTATACATCATGTTGGTAGTATGAAATAGGCTGAGCTTGAAGTTCTTACCACAGAAGTCACCAAATGCTCCATGCCCAGGCATATTTCTCTCTGCTCACCTGCAAGGGTACTGGTCATCACCAGTACACCATCACCTGTCTCCTAGTTTTGGTATGAGGATTTAGTGAAATCAGTGCACAAAGTATTTTAAGCATAATGTTGGTGGCACAAGGGGTAATGGATGCCAATGCTTGCTATTATTAGTGACCCCAGATACCTCTTATCTTCCTAGTTTCTCATTCACTGCCAGTCTTCTGCTCACCCAGGTGTGGTGATTGTATTACGTCCCCAGATGTGTATAAGAGACAGAGGCATGATGGCACACACCTTTAATTCCAGTGGCACACACCTTTAATTCCAGCACCTGAGATCTCATGTCTTTGCTTGAGAAAGACACATGCCTTTAATCCCAGAAAGTAGTGACAGGAAGCAGAAAGGTATATAAGGTGTGGAAACCAGAGGCTAGAAGGCCTCTTAAGCTTTCAGACTTTGAGCAGCAGTTCAGCTGAGATTCATTTGGGTGAAGACTCAGAAGCCTACAGTCTGAGGAAACAAGATCAGCTGAGGAGTTGGCAAGGTGAGGAGGTTGGCTGTGGCTTGTTCTGTTTCTCTGACCATTCAGAATTTACCTCAATACCTGGCCTGATGTTTTCAATTAATAAGACCGTTTTAGAAGTTCTTCTTACACCCAGGTTTTATGTTTCGTGTTTGGGACCTAGAAAGTCAGTCCCTTTGCGTAAAGATCTCCCCAACTCCTCCCACTTGCCTGGGACTTCTCATTCTGCAGATCTGAACTCACACCTACTATGGGCTCAGTCTTGCACGAGGCACTGAGGATACAAACATGATGGAATAAAATCCATTGCTGAGCAGGATACAGCTAAGTCTATAAGGGTCACTTTTACCAACAACGTAGAAATCACATTAGCAGGCAAAGCATTGCCAGTGTTGCCAGTCCTGCCATCTGCTACCTCAGGGGCTTTTAGCAAGAAGCCTTCAAGGGAACCTCAGCTGCAAAGTGCAACCACCTTCTCTGGGATGACATAATCATTAGGCATACAGGGTGTTTATTACCTTTCCTCCTCTCCCTACCCTGATGGCCCTACCTTAAGGCTGGTAGCATACTTCCCCACTGGCAAGGAAGGTTGTATGTTTGCTGCCTTGAAACCAGAAATGTGTAGCATCGAGTCTGGACCCTCGCCAAATTTCTACAGGGCATTAGTAACAAACTGGTGAAGCTCATTAAAAAAGAGAGAGAGAAACCTATAACCATTAAAAGCCCATTAAGCAGCCTGTCATTTTGTAGAGCTAAATAGCCCACAGTAATCAAAAGCATATGAACCCCAGCTGGGATACCCAGTGAATTGTTTCGATTTAGGGGAGAATTCATCAAGAAAGATTGTTCTTGGGATTGGGTTGATTTTTCTCCTTCGGTTCCTGGCCCCATGTTCCATTATAATTAAAGTGATTGATGCACCTCCCAGACAGAGGTGAGCAGTGACCACCAGAGCCAAAACATCTGCCCTTCGAAGCAAACAGCTAATACAGAACTTGAGCAAAAAGGCACGTAACTCGAGGTCCCTCCCTCCACTGTCAATTAAGTATGGCACCATCAACTCTCTGCTACCAGGCTGGTTTAGATCTGGGTTATCTGTGAAATTTCCCTGTCCAGCCTAGAGAAACTTTGATCCATGTACAAATTACGTTCCAGAAACAAAGAATCAAGTGCAGGAGGGGCTTCCCTAAAATGGGAGACAGACGATCCAGCCATCAGTTAATGAATGCCTTATGGCACAGGGATTGATACTTGCTAATTTTAGCACCGATTCAATATTTCAGATTTACCACAGTTCCTGCACCTCCCGTGCCACTTCCCCTCCCCTGCACGGAGGAGGCCCGGCCAGGCAGTCCATTGCTCATTAGTGCCTCCATCAGTGAATGTGCATGTATTGAGGAACAAGGTAAAACTCAGTTTTATGATATCGATTGTATGATATCAATTCATATTGGCAGTTCTGTCTACAAGAATAGAGAGAAAGGAGGGAGAGTTCATGATTCAATGCAGACGTAAGAGGTGTCTGTAGGAATTGCTTCTATGTGTGCTTGTACAGTCCAGCCTGACACTAGTTAAAGGAAGAACTGTTACTATAAAATGAAGGTTGAGATGTTCAATTCAACATAAAGTCTATTGAGAACAATCACATAGACTCTTTAGATATTTCATCATTGCTTTTTAAAAACTCTCCTCCAAATATCCAATAGTTTGATTTAAAAACAAAACAAAAAAAAGTCATGCCTGGTAATCAACATTCCCCCATGTTTTTCCACATTCCTTTAGTGGGTTTGTTGTACTGTGTATTAATACTATTTCTCCAAGGGCCTTGAACTGTTTAAATTCTCCTGGTGTCCACCTCCATTGCTTACTGGAAGTCACCAGCAGGGTTGTCTTTCTTTTTGTGTCACCTTAGAATCCTTCCAACTCAGAGCTCTCCCCTCCCCCGGGCCCTCTCACTATTGATGGTGTAATTTCTCGGTGTTTCCATGCTCAGCAATCCAATCTCTCAGAAACTGTCTGCGCTAAATTCACCAAGCAGTTAACGAGCTCGCATGCTGTCCATACAAACTCATTTGCCTTGGAAATGAAAACAAATTGATGTCCACTTGAACTGAATTTGCTTAAGCACACATTGCAGATGACACATACGGATGGTCTTAATAAATGGATCCCTCCCCCCTCTCAGATCCCACATCCAATTCTACCCATCCCACCAGACCTGGCTCTCCCTCTCACTACCGCAAGATGCCCTTGTAGAGCATCAGGACCAGCCCAGGGATTTATCCTTTTGTATCTTTAAATTCTTTCTTTTTTCTTTTGGAATCCTTCGATTCTTAATAAAGTTTAAATTATCTTGAGTTTTAGATCAGTTAAAGCAATTATTTAACTCCTTGGATACATAGAAAAGTTCCTCACCTACCAGGTAAACCCTCAGAAGGGAAGGCACTATAGTGCTTATTTCTAATAGCACAAAAACAGAAAGAATGGCCTGAAAATATGACCTCAGGCTTCGCTGAGCAGGGCAAGGCCAAGCTGAATAGTGTGAGGATGAACTTTGTAAGGTTTTCTCCTGGATGGGATCTCAACACAGATCATTGTGAGAATGATCTCCACATTACTCTATACCCGGGAACACCTTAAGCTAGGCAACCTGGGGAGATGTAGCCTGTCCCTGGACAAGGGGGTCTCTGACCCATATGCTCTTTCATCTGTGAATGTCCAATAGTGAAGGAAAAATAAACATATAAAAGGCCATAAATCGTCCTGCAAAAATAAAGTCCCCTTTTTAATGGCTGATGGCTAATGTTTTAAGTTGAATTCCAGACACTTACAAAAACTTGTTAGGCTCCTTCTACCCCTTTGCCGCCTTGACCTTCAGCCCTTGCAGAGTTAAAGAAGTTGCTGGGCTCTCTGTGGATGAAGTTCAGTTAGGGGTGCTTGTATGTTAGACATTTTCATGACTGTGACAGACACAGAAGATAAACAGTTTAAAGTAGGAAGACTGACCTGGGCTCACAATTCTAAAATAGTTCAGTCTATGGTCAGATGGCCCCTTGTTTCTTGTCAGGGAAGAACAGAAATGGCATAGAGGAAGGACACAGCAGAAGAAAACTATTAACTTGTAGCAGTCAGTAAGCAAATAGAGGCAGACATGAAGGGTCAGTGACAAGATACTCTTCAAAGAAATGCCTCTGATTACCTACTTCCTTCAGTAATGTCTCACCTGTTTCTTCCTGCCATCCCTCAGTAAGGCCACTGTATTATCAATCTGTCATGAGTGATTTCATTGATGAAGTCAGAGTCCTCATGAGCCTCGTCTTGGAACACCATTACCTTAGAAATGAAGCCATCAGCATCTGAACACTTTTGAGGAAGTGTCCAAAGGGGACTTTCAAAACCAGGCTATAGCCTTGTGTTTGTAATAATAGCATGAAAACAAATACATACTTTCAAATCATTTTGGTGTTCTGTGAGCCACTTGCACCTCGATGGGCATCTCATTCTCTAGTTTGAAATTTTTCTTCTGTGATTTTATTGAAAATATTCTTTGTGCCTTTGCTATGGCCTTCTCCTTCTGTTGGGACTATAATCCAAACATTGAATCTTTCCATGATGTCCTACATTCTATTCATTCTTTTAAAATTTACCATTGACCTTTATTGAATGGCCCAATTCCTCTAGCTTACACCCATCATTCTTTACTTTTACAGGATCCACTTTTGATGCACCCTTTCATTGAGTTTTTATTTGGCTGAGTTCATTTCAAGCAGCATTTCACCTCCTGTTTTTCCTTCAGCAATCCTGTCTCTTCATTGAGTCTTATTTTCACGTCTTAGATTGCTTTCCTTACTTCATTTATCATTGTTGTTGCTGTTGCTGTTCCTTTGGAGTATATCCCTGTCTTCTTTGAATTGTTTAGACATACCTACAGTCATTCTTCTGAATCCATTGTCTGGAAGTTCTTCCGTTTTTATTGGATGCCATTTTATTATGGGACTAGTATTTTATTCAGGAGACATGTCTTGGTTTTTGGTGGTGTTTCTGTTTCTGCACTGGGACTTGTACATCTANAATAGTTTGCTAATTGCATTCTCTCCCTCTCCCTCTCCCTCTCCCTCTCCCTCTCCCTCTCCCTCTACCTCTACCTCTACCTCTACCTCTACCTCTACTTCTCTCTTTTCTTTCTTTCTCTTCAAGTTGCCATTCTTATCAGTTGAGATGTTTACAGTGTTCAGGAGAGGACTAAGAGTTTAGATGCCTGTCTTCCTCTTGGGGCCAGTGCAGAAAGTTCAGGATCAGTGTAGACTAATCTAAAAAGTAGTCAGGGCTCCTTACTTTCTGCAGGAGGCAATGCAGACTGAGGTCATGCTGAGAGCTCAAATCATTTTGAAAATGTTTGGTACTAAATACTCACAGTAATCTGTACCAGAACTTTGCTAATTTTTTTAAGACATATAGCCCAGGCTGAGCTTGAACTCACTATGTAACTGAAGCTGNTCTTCTGATCCTCCTGCATCCATTTCCCAAGTGTTGGAATTATAGTTGTGCACCACAACAGTTCATACAGCTTTAGGAATGGACCCAGAGATTCATGCGTGCCAGGTGAATACTCCGCCAAGATCCTATATTGACTCTCGGATAGACATTCACAGCAATTCTGTACTGATCTCTCGGTCTTTCCCTACTTTAGCTCTTCCTGGACCTTCACCATCAGAAAATAATGCATAACTGCATTGCGCCCCACCATTTCCTCTCCTCCCCATTCCTTGGCTTCATTCTTCCCACATACAATATGGCAGAGCCCTCAAACACTGAACTATTCCGTGTGGTTGCAGAGAACTATGCAACGAGCGGAGACTGGGAGAAAATGCATAGTTTCCTGACAAGGCACATGGAGGCAAGACTGACTTCCCATGCCCACTTTTCACAACTAGGGAAATGGACATCTACAAGACTGAAGTGCCTGGATCACCAGATCATCGTGTGAAGGATGNTCTGCTGCCACCCTAGAGNGCAGACTCACTCACACCAAACCTCGTATGTGTTACCAGCCANGNTATTAAAACGGTGTTGTTATTTGGTTTAGGTTCCACTGCTATACAGCCTGATTNGTCTTAATAATATAGTATTTTTTTTACATTTACCCTCAAGATAAAGTATGTATTACTCAGTTCAGCCTCCAAAAATTCTTCAGAATATTTTTCCTGGGTTTTTTTCTTCTTTGTGTTCCTAAAATTACCTTCTGCCATATCATACATTCTCCATTGGTCCATCATGATTGTTCACATTAGCTTGGTTTTATGTAACACTTTCAAACCTCCACACTCCATGCACGTATACAATTTCACCNCAAACCACATTCAACTTGACCAATATCTACCCTTCCTTCAAGGTCTACAGCAAGGTTAGCAACCTATGCCCCATAGGTAAAATCTGGCCTACAACCTGTTTTTGTAAATAAGACACTTTGTGGGAACACATCAACACTACAATCACTAAGCTGAGGATCTATGACTAAGACCATCTGGTTTCCAAAACCTAAAATCTTACTATCTGGCCCTCTCTGTAAAAAGCTGACTACTGTCTAGAGTGTCATGTTTCCTTTAAATCGTGACAGACTTTCTGTCACTGTGACAATATTTAACATAAACAATTTAAGGGAGGGAGGCATTGTTTTCACTCACAGTTTTGGAGGTTTTAGTTCATAGAATTCTGAGGGTTTTTAATAGTTTATTTTTGTTTTGTGTATACTGGTACTTTGCATATGTGTGTGTGTATGTATGTATGCATGTATGCATGTATGTATGTATGTGTATCATGTGCGTGCAGTGCCTGTGGAGTCCAAAAGAGGGTGTAGGATTTTCCTGAAACTGGATTTACCATATGGGTGCTGGGGACTGAACCCAAGTCCACTGCAGGACCAGCAGTGCTATTAACCACTGNGCTGTCTCTCCAGCCCTCTGGTCTACAGTTCTTAGTTGCATTGATTCTAGACTCATGGNGATACAGATCACCTTGGGTTGGGAGAATGTAGCATTACTTACCTCATGACAAGATGGAAGCAGAGAGAGGCAGGAACTCAGCAGCATGTATGACCTTCAGAGTCATGCCCCTAAATAACCTACTTCTTCAAGCTAAGCCCCCACCTCCTACAATTCTTCCAGCTCCTCGTGTAGTATCCCCATCTGGGGACCAAGTGTTCAACACATGACACTGTAAGGCACATTTCATATTCAGACTGTGATACCAGCCCTCAACAAACCCTTCAGGTTTCTGCTCAGATGAGACCCTCTTTGTCTGCACCCCAGAGATGTGCCTCTCCAGAATGCCTCAGTGCCTGTGTGTCCNACTTCAGCTTCATCGTGCTTCACTGTAAAAGGCACCAAACACTTCAGGACACATTTTCTATTCATTTTGTCAAGTATCTGGCATAATAATAGTAAGCATTCCACTGATNCCAGCTGATGTGAGAGAATGAAATCTTGAGACTTCAAAAATATAGACAGAAGAATGGCCATGTAAACCTCTAAGAATTGTTAAAACACAGACACCAAGTCTTCCTAACATAGGTTTACTTCTTCAACTTGCATATTTTTTCAAAATAATATAAATAATAGGTAAGTGTATTAGTTGTTTCTGTTTCTGTGATGAAATATCATGATCAATATCAACTTACAGACAAAACAGTTTATTTTGGTTTTCAGGTGCAGAGGAGTAGAGTCCATAATGGTAGGGAAAGACTTGGCACATACAGGGAATGAGAGAGTGAGTGAGCAGCAAGTGGAGATGAGGCTACAAACCCTCAGAGCCTGATGCCAGTGAGGCACTTCCTCCACATCCCAACAGTTCTCNAGCCTCCCCAAACAGTGCTGCCAACTAGGGACCAAGTGNCCAAATGCATGAGCCTCTGAGGAACATCTCTCACTCAAACCACCACAGAAGTATCCTATAAAAACATTAAAATGTCACGCCCTAGTCACAGTGTTAAAGGGTACTTTTTTATTCCATATCCTATGACAAACTAAAACTGACAGTCAACTAGGAGGTGAATGGGACCCTAGAGTTTTCTATCCAGCAAACCTCAGAGCATCTGAGACGAACTTCACTGTGTTCTGAAATGCCATTTTAGAGATTGTTCCCTTCACTCCAGCAGACTGCATGGCTAGTGTTTAAAACCCCACATTTATAAAGTGCACAGAATCTTGAAGATGCCATTTTCTGAATCATTCCATGTGTGAAGACTTGGCCGGTTCTTGCCATCCTCCAAAACAGCAACACCTCTGCTAGATAAGGCCCCTTCAACTTGCACCCATACTTAACTGAGCAGGGCCTCTGGCCATCCTGTTCTGAAGGCATCACAAAAAACAGACATGTCAAGGAGTGGTCCAGAGAGTTTCCACCCATAAGGACTCCCAGATATCAAAAGCTACACCCAAATTCAGGGCAGTTCANCAGTGCCTAGGTACAGATTCATACTGCGTCACACACNATTTTCTTCCATAAGATAAACACATAATGTCAGATGACAAACTTAAAATTCACACAGCAGTTTGGCATTGGCTGGGCATTTAAATGCATCATTTGTATTTTACAAACCATTGGGATTTTTTATGACACACAGCTTTGGAAATACTGTACTGAAAGAAGGGTATGTATATAATGCAAGGACCCTCCATACACACATATGTTACTGAAAATGGCTTCCCCTGGGCAGAGGTTGGAGTTTTATTTTATAATTTCCTTTTGTCTATAGGAAGTTCCTGCAATGGCATCATCACCCAATCCCGTTCCTCCAAGAATAAGTTGAGAAGAAAGTATATCCTAGGTCTCATGAATTGTAAAATCAAAGGGTTGGTAGGACCACAAGGCGGGTGACAATCAGGGGATTTCTCAAGAGGGCTGAGTCTCACTGCATGTGTATTACAGGCACTTGTTGGACTATGAGGGCCTGATCACACATGCTTCATTTCTAGCCCCGAGATGGTAATCTTTTTCCTGTCTCCTCAGTGTGTACAAATGCCGTCTCAAATCTATGATATTTTCAACCAATTTGTATTCCTTCTCCATAGTAAATAATTTTATTTTTCAAGGTAGATTTTTCTTCTGGACTTTTTACCTAATTTCTTCCAGAATCAAATTCTCCTAGAATTCCTTCATATTTCAGGGGAAAAAAATTAATTCAAAGAAAAATATGTTTCCATGGACTAGATAAGAAATAATCCTGGAAAAGAGACGCTATTAGACAGAGCTGTCTAGCTGATTAATAAGAGATGCCACCTCGAGAAAAATGAAAATCTGGCTCATAATTTGCAAAAGCCCTCAATCCAAACAGGGCAAAGATAGAAAGGGCTGTTTAAACCAGAAAGTAGACGTTAACACCTGTTAATGACCCATTTGTTGGCTCACAAGCTGTTAACACTCAAACAAACTGGTCATTAAATGTGGTCATTACTTATTTCAATGCAGAAGTTATTAGTGCTACCATTTGAAGACTTAATGAAAGGGAGACCCTCGTGCTGCACACCTGGTATTCTCCAAGGAGACTAAGGACAGCCTTCTAACTGCTGTGTCTAGATTCTTAAAAAATAGGTAATAATAATAATAATGGCCATTCTGCCGCATCAATTACCTATTTCCTTCAGCAGTCAGAATGGAAGATGAGTTCTGGTTCACAGCTGGATACCTGCTAAGGACCACTTGAGTCTTCATTACTCTGTAGGACCATTATGGTTAAGTGGGTCTGATGTGCCTTCTTTACCAGCCTGCTGCTGGACTCATTATTATTCAATAGACTTCCGATTAAGCCCAGAACATTTGTTCAGCTTTTCAGCCTCGTGCAGATTATAAAACATCAGACNAGATATATCTGAGAATTGAGACTGGAGGAAAGGGCAGCTGGTGTTGAGTGGTGGAGAGGAGTCGCAGGTGGTAGGTTTTGCTTCAACCTATATCCCCATATAATGACAGAAAGGTGGTCACCTAGACACTTTAAACCTAGAAATTGTTGAAGAATCTTTGCAATTGCAACTCAAAATCTGCCTTCACTAGTGAACTATCCAAAATAATGTGTGTGGTGGCAAAATTAATCCCCGGAGTCTCGGATAATATCAGTTAGCAACCTNGGGATATTTTTTACTAGGAGTTTCAANGGGTAACAGAAAATACGTATGTGAAGAATGATACCTTGCATCATTACAAGACTGGGGTTGCCATAGCTACCAAAGTATACAGGACATCCAGTTTCTTATTCAGATAAACAATGAATACCCCTCAGCTTCCTGTTCTTACATTATGTATGATATTGGAGATACACTTATGTCAAAATGTGTTAGTAGTTCATCTAAAATTCTTATTGAACTGAATACCATGAAGTTTGTCTAGCAAACCCATATAAGACACGTAACTATTGGAGAAAAATGAAGCTCTCAGGGTCAGTGGCTCCTGAAACTGGTGACTCACATGAACTCTAGAAGATAGTAAAGCTCACCAGATTCCACTCTCCAGAAGACCATGACCAGAGAACTGATTGGCTTCCTGAAAACTTTGAAGACTAGTTGATTATCAAGAAAGGAGGTATAACAGTGTTCTACAGTGTGTCCATGTAACTTCTCAAATTAAGGAGAAAATGGATAGTAAATTGGTGAACTGAGGGCTGGCAAAGGTTGGTTTCCCAGGCTTAAAATCATGTTTTGTATGTCAGCTAGTTCCTAAGCTTTTATCATGGGCTGCCCTATGCTAAACCTATGCCTTTGAGAAACCAAAAGTCAGTAAAGGGGAGAGATTAGAGTCAGGAGAAGGGCAGTCACTTAATGGAAGTTCTGTGTGCCAGGCACTATGCTAGTGTTCCCCACCTCTTACCTCATTTTCTCTTCATGACAACCTATGTAGCTGGAGAGTCGCCCTCCTTCTGCCAATAATGATGCAAAGCTATAGAAGCTTAACTTGGTCTAGATAAGACAATGGACAGGACCAGAAGGCATGTTCACAGGCGGGGAGGTCTGGCTCCAAGCCTTTGTTGTTTGGACTAAAACCCCATATCCAATAAGCACCACGTCAGCAGAAGAAAGGAAGTATGGTACACAAGGAACTGAATTCAACTATAATTCGGGCACTTAGCTCTGGAACTTCGGGGAAATTACTTACACTGCATGTTTCTACCGTTGCTGCCACTTTACAGCTGTCAACCTACCACTCACTGATAATCAAGAAAAACCTTCAAGCTGGGATACCCTGGGAGGAGAAGTGAGGGGAGGAGAAAGTGGATTAAAATACCACCACATTGGTCAAAACAAAGATCAAAGAGGAAGCCCTCTCAAAAATCCAGGCTGCCTTGGGGTTTGAACTTATGCTCTGTACAATGAGGGACAGAGTCCCCAGCTAATCCTCTGTTGAGAAGGCATCTCCACAAGGAGGACTTTNTCAGTCTGGATATCCAACGGTGGCTCTCAAAGCATCTCCTACGCCTTATNATGGGGTGAACAAAAGACTAGGAATTGCACATATGGGCAGGGTTTTGTGAGGCTGAACACACATGGTTTTAAGNGTTTTAAGAGTAGGCACTTCCTAAGGTCAAACTAGCCCTTGTGTCCAATATTTCTGGCCATGCAATCATATTCCTCATCTTTAGGACACTTCGAGACTTTCTTTGATGGTTAAACTGCTGTTTTCAATGCCTGGCTAT
>LZPO01018415.1:4283-14754 GCA_001675575.1 Neotoma lepida | reverse complement strand
ACCGCCTGGTGCACACCAATTCTTAAGAGTACTGCTATCTCACATTAAAATTTTCAGTCATGAACACAGGGCTCTCTTTCCATAAGCTCAGTTTTACATTTATTCCTTTGTTTGTGTGGGTGCACACCTGCCATGGTGAGGGTGGAGGCCAGAGACTTGCTTCTCTTCTTCCATGTGGACTCCCGGCATCTAACGCAGGTTGTCAGGCTCCTAACCAAGCATCCTTGCCAGCTGAGCCATCATTATCCCCACCCTCCACTAAAATAGATGTTTTAAATGATGTTTTGTGGTTTTTGCTGTTCAACTTACACTTAATTTGTTAAATTTATTGCTAGGTGCTCTCTTCTATTCCATGCTGTTGTAGATGGAGCTATTTCCTTAACGTCATTTCCTGATTGCCCATTGTCAGGATATACACGGTCTTGTTCATGATCTTGAGTTCTTCTACTTTACTGAACCTAGTTGGTAGCTCTAATCNTTTTCTGGAGAACCCTTTAGGGTTTTCTATGTATAATATCTCATGTCATTTGCGAACAGAGGTAATCTGGATTTATTATTTATTTTTTAATTGCCCTTGGCTAGATTGTTGCGTGAAAGCTGTGAATGCAGACATCTTTGTCTTGGTCTTTGCAGTCTTTCATCTGTGTGATCTTTTATCCTGTCATCCTGGCTGTTAGATGTGGGTCTTTCATACCTGGTCCTCATGGGGATGGCGACATTCCCTTGGATTCTCACTGTGANAAGTGTTTTTTTATCATGAAAGGATGTTAGATTTTATCAAATGCCCTCCTGCATATGTAGAGATAATCATGGGTTTTTGTAANTCTCTCTACTAATNTGTGTCATGCTGGTTTTCATCTTAAGAGAGACTCACTTTTAGGTNAATCCCACCCATTGGGGTATACAATTCTCTATGGGCTGTTGGATCAGTTTACTAGGGTTTTGTTGCAGGCTTTTGAGTTAGCTATAATGTATATTGGTGTGGTTTATTGTGATGTCTTTGGTTTTGGTACTGAGGCAATGTTGTCCTCATAGAATAAGCTGGGAAGTGNCCTAGTCTGTAGACGAAAGTTTGTCNGGTTCCAGGCCGGTCCCAGTCCCGCCNGGCTCCCACGGCNGCTTAGACCCAAATAAACACAGAGGCTTATATCACTTTTAAACTATGGCCANGGCAGGCTTTTAGCTAGCCAGCTCTTACATCTTAAATTAACCCATTATATAAATCTATGTCGCCACGTGTTTTACGTGGCTTTACCTGTGTGCCGTTACATGTTGTGTTTTCTGGCTACTGGCCAATCAGCATTTTATTTATCAATCAATCACAGCAATACATTTTCAGAAAGACATTCCCATCACTAGTCTCCTTTGAACATGATTTCTACATTTTATTTATATCTTGACCCATTCCTTACTAGGTTGGTTGTATTCATTTGTGAATATTTATCTGTTGTTTTTAAATGCATTCTGCAATTACCCATTTCTATAGAGTTGCTTCTGACATGCTTCTCCTCACATAGAACATCTCCTTTTATTAAAAAAAAATTTATATATTTGGTGTCATGCTGCCTACCAAATGCACAGACCTGGCTACTCAGCTAAGAAGGTCCAGGTATGCATTTTTTTTAAAGTTTCAAATGATATCTCTATTATTGCCTTTATTATTTCATTTTCCCCCATTATTGACAAAAGACCATCCATAGCTGTTGGATTTAGAGTACTGTTAGATATTGTTTAACTTTTAACATGTACGAGCTGTTTACACTGCACTCAGTGTACACTGTGAAACACTCAGGCAATGTAATAATGGCTTATATACACATACACNTAGGAGTCTATCATAAAAATTGCGTAAAGATCATCAGGGTAGATAATTCTTATTGGCAGTCTCATAACTGAGAAATAAGTAGAATGAGATGCTTGGAATTGCTAAGTGCTTGGCCAATGAATCTTATTAGCTCTAGTCCACATCTCTTTTCCTACATCACATCTTCCCTATGGAAAGGATGGAAATCTCCTCTATAGTAAGATGAAAACAATAAGTACTGTATTTACCATGA
The DNA here is from genome assembly GCA_001675575.1 of Neotoma lepida. Taxonomy (NCBI): domain Eukaryota; kingdom Metazoa; phylum Chordata; class Mammalia; order Rodentia; family Cricetidae; genus Neotoma; species Neotoma lepida. Next base: position 12,697 of record LZPO01018415.1, on the reverse strand, counting down.
TTAAAGTTTTATGCCCTGTTAATTTTTTAACTTGACCTTTTCATGCTAAGATAACCAGTGAGATTGAAGTAAAATACTAGTTACTTATAAGTATTTTTCAGTTTAATGCCACTGACTCAATAAAACAGTTATTTCCTGTGAGTTTACCACAGGAAAGCAGGTGTCTATATCAAGCATCATCAGAGAGTTTGTAATCCAATGAGGTGTGACAGTTGGTCATTTGTCTACCTTAAATATGTGAAATATGACTCAGATCTCTGCTGATATATGGCAGTCAGGCAGCATATACATTTCTAAGAGGTTTATTTTCTCAGGCCTATCTCTGTAGCATTAATTCTGATGTTAAAACCATCACCTTCTTCAACTGGCATCTCCCAGTCAATCGCACAGCAGACCTGTGAGTATTTAGTGGCCTCTTCTTCCCCATGAGGCTCAGAACCTCTTGCGGCCTCCTCTTCTCTGCCTTGGGGCTCCCTCTATTTATGAAGTGTTTTTGGCTCCTCGATGCTTCTGATGGTCCAACCCAGCCCCTGGCTCTCTTCAGTTTCTTGAGTGCTTTGCTTTTCATCACTTCTCTGGTTTCTCCCTCATCCCATGCCAAGTACAAGCAAGAGGAAAACAACAAACTCCTTCCCTTGGCATAGGCAGCAGCTTTCCCTACCCATAGCCTTGGAAGAAAGGTCTCATTCAAAGGATGCATAGTTTCTGTTCACAGACCACTTTTAGGCACNTCAAAGACANACTTTCCACATCAAGAGTTTTGCTGTGGAAGAATCTGGTGGCAGCTGTGAAGATAATGCCATTTTCTCCAATTTATTGTGTATGCAAATCATAATTATAGGAGGCATAAAAATTATATGTGATAAAGAGAGGTGCAATCAAGTGCAATGGGTGTCAAGGGAAGGAGGGCCTAGCTCTGTATGGGAAGAGCAGGGCAAGCTTAATGACGGACACCAAAGAGTGAGTCTTGACTCTTGGTGAGGAGATGTGTCTGTGGGAAGCAGTGAANAGAAGAGAGAACTGATAATTATGAAGGAAAAATAACTTACATATTTAACCTTGACCTCNCATTGTCTCATATGCAGGATTCATACGGGATGAATGGGTTGGGGAGAACCCAGTATATCCAGGACGACCAAGCCCAGCTCAAATGAACTCTGAATGGTTCTTTAATGAGCCCTCCTTTTCCAGGTTCTGATAAAGTGTCATGATTTTGTTTTTATCTTTACTTGATGAGATTTGAGAGGGAACTTCTGGCTTGTAAAAGCAGGATTTGCTGGTGAAGGAGTGATTTAAGTTAAGGCTTGTTATCAGTGAGAGAGCCATCTACTGTTACCATGGAAGGAAATGACGGAAGCAAAGTCATGTCCTTAAATCTGAACCAGAGGGGACAGTTTCCCAGGCACTCCATAAGCCAGCTGTCAGTTGTTGGTGATTGACTGGGTAATGGGGAATGAAAAGTGACTCAGGTAGGTTATCCTGGGGGACCAGGATAAAAGTAACGTCATTAACCTGAGCCACTGGGAATAAGACACCACAGGGAAGTTAATGAGAAAAATTACCCTGTATGTAAACAGTAGATTTATGTCTCCAAGACAATAGGGCAGCACTTTCTTCTCATCTGCCAGACAAGCAGTAATTTAAGAGAGTCATATAAACCAGGTAATAAAGAAGTATTTTCAGGGATAGCTTGAATGGGTTTTATCAAAGAAAGCTCATAAAATAAACCTAATGGTAATAGAATTTCATTAAACACTATCCAATGTATAATTCTAAAGGCCAGGTACTTTGTAAAGAAAATTAGAGTAAAAATGCATAGTTTTTGTTTATTCAGTCAATTAACGTTCATTAAATTCTTTCAGGGATATTGCTGAGTTTATGGTTGGCAGTTTACATACTTGATGAACTAGGTGATTGCTTTTCTGATTGGTTTTAATTATAGAAGTTGGTTTCTCAGCACCTCAGAGAGATGCACTTATGTGTAGGGAAGGACATGGGGATGAAAGAAACAGGCTCTGAAAGCCCATCATGGCNTGAGGCAGGTGACTGAGTGTTCTTTATGCCACTCCACTTAAACTAGTGGACAGTCAGGACGATGGAAACTAAGAACTACAAAACCAGGAATCCTGCTGACATGTCCTCAGTCATGTCTTAGAAAACTGTTAGCTCTTCTATGGTTTGCATTCTTTTCCTGTAGGACAACAAAACCTAGGCTTTGTGGGGTCCTAGAAAGACTTAGGCAATCGTTTAGGTGGGTATGTGGGTGTTTGGGAAATGACTGATGTTCCTGTGCCATTTTGTGCTAATTATGAAACTCACTTAAACAAGATAGGTAAGAACTGGAGCCAGTCAAGCAACAAGCCCAAGCATATAGATATGAAGAGGTGAGTGCTGTCTTTCCAATATTTGTTTGCCCAAGCACCTAGACCAGTGCTCACAGTTATCTGCTGACATTTTAGGAGACACATTCCATATTGATGTTGCAGCCCCTCTCCTGACCTCTGCAGGCTGGTTAGTCCCCCAGCTCAGTCCTCAGGTAACTTTTCTTCTGTGCTTCATCTCCTCCCCTGAGTGACCTTGTTCATCACTCCTGTGTCCCATACAGTAGGTGTCATAGTCCGTCTTCTCAAAACCACACTAGTGAGACTCAAGNCCTCTCTGTCCCCCAAATGAATGACANAGCATTTGATCTGCCATTTGTGTGTTAACCCAGGGCCAGATGTGGTGGCACATGTCTACAGTCAGGAGACTGAGGCAGGTAAATCTTAGCTTTGAGGTTAGCCTGGGTTAACTATCAAGACCCATCTAAAACAAAACAAAAGTCCAATTCTGCTTCTTTGGTTTTCTCCACCTCAGGAAATAACTGTTATTTTCCTGGCAGTCTGAAACAAAAACAGGAATCCTCTGTGATTATTATTCTTTTCTACCACTTCCAATCTGTCAACAGTTGCTATCTGTTCAACTCTCAAAATATATCTCAAATATGAGTACTTCTGGTATATTTATTGTTTGTCTAGCTTCCTTCTACATTAACTGGAAGACAAGTTTCCACATGACCCCAGTCTCTGACCCCANGCTTTTTTGGTGTGTTACTGTAAGATGAACATAGCATGAAATTGAATTTGTAAGCACTCTTTAAGTGTGCAGTCCAGTGATACTGAGGATATTTATGTTGCTGCCCAGACATCACCGGTGTGTCTGTCTAAGACCTTCTATCCTCTCCAACAGACATCCCCCTGGTGTGGTAGTTACCTCGCCTTTGCCTTTACCTCTGGGAATTTCTACTGCCCTCCCCATTCAACCCCTCCTTTACCTCCTTGCCTTCCCCTTCCCTCTCCTNCAATCCTTTCCATCTCTTCTCGTTTTGANAGTCTCCCTATGTAAGCCAGGCTGGCCTCAGTCTCTCAGGTGCTAACCACTATACTCACCACTCTATTGTACTTTCTGTTTCTATGAATTTACCTACTCTAGGCCCTTCATTCGTAGAATTGAATGTGACATCATATTTTACCCACCTGTTCACCCACTTATGGGCACATGGATTGTATCCACTATATAGCTACTGTGGAAAATTCTGTCATTATCACTGAGTGTCTGATTCTCAGTCTGTCGGATAGCTATCCAAGTTGCTGTATAAGGTGGCAACTGTCTAGCTTTGGGAGGAATTACCACAACGTTCCACAGAAGCTGCAGAGTTTTACATTCCTGTAAGCAAAGCACAAGGCGTCCACTGCTTCAATATCCCATTTAATGGCTGTTATTGACCATTTTAAAAGGTCATTCTGATAGCTATGATATAGTTCCCTATGGAGCCCTCAAGGAAACAAGCAACGTCTATCAAAACAGTAGTGCTTTCCAATTCTACTTAGAAAGATCCCAGGGTTTACTATAATCTAAAAGACCAGAAGAAATCCAAGACATCACCATGAGTCCCTCAGTTTCCTCTGCTTAGCACCTTCACTCATGCTATTCTGCTATCTCACGTCATCACATGGCTTCTGTGTCACTGAATTTCATGGTCTTTCTGACCAAACATCACTTCTTCAAGGGGAACATCCTCAGGTCCCAACCTGAAGACGGTATCCTGACACCTCATCATCATTGCTCTGGTTTCCCTCCCATCCCTTATCACTCCCAAGATGATACAGATGATACAGGCATTNGCTTGTTGATCATCATTCTCTCTCAGTAGCATGTTAGTACCTCAACCNTAACAATTATATTCTTTAATCAGTAGTATGACAAGTCACATTCCCACATGTGNCATTAAAAAGACATTAGTGAACATGAGGTATAAAAAGAACTGGAGTTACTATAGTTGTTCAAGGTCATTAGAGAAATGCAGAAGGAGGAGCTACCTTTGAAAGTTTGAGGGGGACAGAAAGTCACCTGGAGGAGGTGAGAGGAGTGAGACCTGACTATAGAGAAGTTATATAAAGGAGGTGTTAGAGAAAGAGGTGTCATCCTAGACTATATGAGCCACCTGGGCAATGGTCTAGGGGCCAAGGGGACTGAACGACACTTGATCACCATGGCAGAGCTGGACACTTGAAATTGAGAGTGGCGCTGGAGGAACTGACAAGAAGCATCATTAGCTGGTGTAGTGACTATTGGTGATGCCATCCCGGCATTATCTGCTTTATAGGGACCATAATTTGCAGAACAACTCCCTGAGATATGAATTGTCCTCCACTGTTTATTTTTGTACTATTGGGTGGAGACTGAGTGCTTTGTATGCCAGGCAAGAGCTCTACCACTGTGTATCCCTAGGTCTNTTTTTGCTTTTTATTTTNAGACAGATTCTCACTAAGTTGCCCAGGCTGAACTCCTTCTGCAGCCCAAGTGTACCTTCAACTTGACATCTTCCTGCCTAAGCTGAGACTGAATGCCTGTTCTAACAGGTCCAACTAAAACTGAGGGAGATGGGGAGTGACAGATACCTTGGTTGACTGGGCAAAGACTTTGACTGCTGTGACAAATGCTTGTTTTTTGTTCTGAACACACCGTTTTTATTTTTCAAACTGACTTGTAGTATCACTATATCTTTTTGGCATTGTTAGTTGAGACAGGATCACTCTATGTAGAGCTGGCTGTCTTAGAACTTACTATGTAGCCCAGGCCGGCCTCAAATTCACAAGATCCACCTGCTTTTGCCTCCAGAGTGTTGTGTTTACTATATCTTAATGAGAATTGGTTGCCTCCCAGCTCAAGAAGGCATCCAACATTACATTCTCTAATCTCATGCACATCGCAATGAGTCTACCAGCCATTAAACACTGCTCATGAGACTGNTACTGTTACATTTCTACTGACCTAAANGCCCATGGTGTACCTCCTCATTCTTCAATTGAAGGACTTACCTTCCAGCNCTTAAAACTCCTACACTGTAACTCAAAGGGAAAATTATGAAGGTTGAGTGCTGTTCCATAGACCAGTGACATTAATTAAGGAGCCCAGAGCATCTATAAATTACCCTCTATTCTCCCAACTCAGAGCTAATTATCAACATAATAAATACTTGATTCTTACAGATGCTACAACACTTAAGAGTATCAGATTCTGAGACGATCCATGTCCTAAGAATCTCACTGATTTAAAATACTCCCACTATTTTTCAAGTTTATGTCGTATCAGATAGATATGCTAAAGGTCATATTTTTATGCAGAAACTTTTTATATGAATAATTAATTTTCTGGGCTTATGCAAAAGGGAATGCACAAATTTTATAATGCATACAGCTCTCAGATATTATCACAGGCATTGGCTGTCAGGTAGGTTGCTCTCAGCAAGGATTTTGGAGTATGTTGTGGTTAAGTGTCTAAACATGTTTAACATCATTAATGTAAGGACAGGTCTATTCACAGAACAGGTAAGATGGGAAAATGAAGTATAAATGCTTATTGTAAAACAATGACTAATACAACAGTATTGCCAGTGGAAAATTATATACTAATAAATATACTCCAATATACGACAGAAACTTCCCAGATTTCAACTTTTTTTTTTAGTTTAGAGCTACAAATAAAATATTTCCTTGTTTGATCTGCAGTTCTCTTCACTGTATACTAACTAACAATTTATCAATGCTCCAATTGAAAAGAAAGGCTATGTATTTGAGGATCTGTGACAATCCTTCCCTTTTTTTCTGACCAACACAATGTATTTTTTTTTCTTCTGTCTTCTCTCCAGGGTACCTGAGGGCAACTTCTGTGGTGTTTCAAAAGCTGTGTGCTCATCAACCTACCAAGTTACAGGGTGATCAATGTAGTCCGTGTATTATTGGCAACCTGGGGAATCCTACTAAGTTTCTATCCTTGCATTTCTCTGGCCATATCCTTAACCTTCCTCTCAATCACAAACTGAAGGCTCATCCAGATCCATATTTATTTCTTCTTCAAACTGACTTCATGAGCTACTATGACAGCCTCTTTATAACATTCTTCAAGAGTCCCTACCCATGAGTATCAGCAAAGTGTGTGGGGGGGTATTCTTATCCAACCTTGGACAAAGCCTTTAGCACATCAAGATTCTAGTTTCTTCAAGAGTAAAATAAGAGAGTGAAATGAACTNGTCCTTCTTCCTTCCAAATCTTATGTGTCTATAATCCTATAATGAATGCTTTAGACTAACATCAAATGACAAAGAATGAATCACCATGAGGTTACTGTGAAACACGTACGAAGTTCCTATTGATTTCCAGTTTAATATTCCTTGTTCACTGGACAATGAAAACACATTTTAATGGAGAAGACCAAGGCTTGAACGCTTTCTAATTCAGTGTAGGAATACTATTTGTGTATATAAAGATATGAAAACATCTCATTTAGTCATATCTCATGATGTTACAGTTTTTTTTTTCAGTTAGAAGATTAAAGAACATGGACACTGTCAAGAAAAGATCCTGTAAGAGCCCCTCAGAAGAGAATCAGGCTGACCAAACCCACCTTGGTGTTCATTCCCTTTCTGTTTGATTGTTTGTTTTGGTTTTGTATTTTGAGACAGGATTTCTCTGTGTATCCCAGGCTGTTCTGGAACTCCCTCTGTAGATCAGGCTGGCTTTGAGCTCAGAGATCCGCCTGCCTCTGTCTTCTTAGTGGTGGGCATGTGCCACCATTGCCCACCACTGTGATGTTGAAATGGGGCTGTATCCCAGTGACACAGATAATTACATTCTGGAAGATTCAGGGGAGACCCCCATAAGCAAAATCAAGATTATTTAACTCTCTTAAATTAATGCTAACAATACATATTTTAGTCGAAATCTGTAGCTGTATTTTTGTTGTTGTTATTTGTGTGGAAAAGAGAGAAGTAAAGCACACAGTGTCTGACCTGTAGAATTGCCACTCAGTCTCAGGAGAATGTGATGTGTGTGGAAAGCAGTATCAATAACAAAAGTAATACAGAAACCAAATGTAATGATCAGACACAGTCTGATCATGGGGGAAGGGTAGATGTGACCAGAGTGGTCTGTTATCCTAAAATGGCTCTATGATTGATACATTCTGATGATAGGAGTCCACATTAAACTCAGTCATGGCAACTTTCCATCACCTTCCACTCATGACTGTTTTACTTGTGAACTGTGGTCTGCTTGCCATTTGTCTTAGGAGGAAGGAAGTCTGTGGTCAAGTGTCTAGTGAAGCAGTCAGATAGCCTAGACCTTTATATCTTGTCCCACTTTGGACAGATGCTAACTATGGCCTCNATGCTTCTGATAGCCTTCTATGAAATGGAATAAATAGATGTACTTGTCTGAAAGGATTGTGGTAAGGATTAAGCCAGTTAATATGTTCACAGCATTAAAGGCAGTGTGTGAGGTGCTTGGGATGGGAATACGTTAGGGCACTGTTGTTTACCTCATGGCAAATTGCAACAAGTGTTCAAATACAATTCAATTTTAAGAACCAGTGTCACTTAGTCCATGAGTACAACTGCAGCAACAAACTCAAGAATTTAAAGAGGTTCGTGTCTCTAAAAAGGATGGAAATCTCCGATGTGGGACAAAGGTCAGAGAGAGAACATACCACTTTGTCCTTGGTCTCATTCACAGCTCTGGGGTTAGCATCTGAAGGCATCAGAGGTCCATTACACAGATAATAGTTTGTTTGGTTTTTTTGATAATCACACCAAAATGGAAACTACTAAGTTGCCTTAAAAATAATTTTTATTTAACTTTATTTTATGTGCATTGGTGTGAAGGTGTCAGACCCCCTGGAACTGGAGTTATAGACAGTTGTGAACTGCCCTATGGGTGCTGGGACTTGAACCCAGGTCCTCTGGAAGAATAGCCAGTGCTCTTAAGCACTGAGCCATCTCNCCAGCCCCTTAAGTTGCTTTTCAAGATATGAGTGGATGAGAATACTGCAGTACTTCTATAAGCTGGAATATTATTCAGCCACAAAAAATGAAGTAA
>LZPO01018411.1:18045-30975 GCA_001675575.1 Neotoma lepida | reverse complement strand
GCTACACAGAGAAACCCTGTCTCGAAAAACCAAAAAAAAAATGAAGGTTGAAATAGGATGAAGGGACTTGTTAAAAGCATAACAGAGTGGCTGCTCTTGGCGGCCTTAGGGCAGCCACTGTCCCAGGCTTAGAAAATCTTCCCTAGTGTTATTAACTAATACTAAACACAAAGTGCTTTGCTGTCCCTCTTTCAGAATTTAAATTCAAGATGTGGGATATGGTAAGATGAGAGAAAAATATCACTGAATAAAAAATCAGAGCTGCCGAGACATCAGTTATGTCAGTTCTCAGAGTAATTTGCTCTGCTGATGACATCCTGATCTTGAAAGAACCAGGTGGCCAGAGCAGCAGCATTTTCTTAGAAGCACTGTGCCTGCTGCAGCGGTCACATGGAAGTAAGAACTAGGATTTTTAAAACAAAGCTAACTAGTACTCTCTTGACCTTATTGTCCCTTTTCTCATATGATAGGTTTTGTTTTTAGAGACCTAATTCTGTAGGAACCTACTATATATTTGGGGGCTGGAGATGGAAGAATAAAGCTCACCTGACCCAGTCTTTGCATTTAAAAATAACAAAATTCATTCCCTGGGGCTGGATCTGCTAGTGAAAAGGCTTTAGATGACCTACGTTGGCCCTTGTGCACAGGGGCACAGCACTTAATCTGATCTTCTGTACTCATCACAACCGTAGAGGAACACTTCCCACTTGGTTCTTAGAAGCAGTAAAGAAGGTTGTGACCAGGCGACTATTTAGAAATACATAAAAGAAGTGGACAGCTTCCTTTGGAAAAACTTGTGAATTGCAAGCAGAAATTTACTGGAATTTCTCCGTATGCCTGTTTGTTGATTATGTCTGGGGAGGGAAAGAACACTGGAGACGCCTCAGAAGACCTCTGAGGCTTCTAAAAAGAAATGCTTAGAGCAACCACAGAACCTTGAGAACAAGTTCGTTAATTGTAGAAATTGGATTGCTGGATGTCAGCGTCCCTGATCTCATGAAATCAAACCAAGATTTTTGCTGTTTGAAAATAATCTTCTGAGAATTGAGTGCATAGAGCAAGTGCCTGTATAGAATCTTAGTACTAAATAAATATATTAGAGCGGAAGGACCTGAATCTAGTGGCTTATGATTTAAATTGAAACCTTTATCCCTGTTTACATGTAATCATTTAAACAGAGAAAGCATGTTCTTGTAGAGCTGTTCCTAGGCATAGATGCACACTCATGCTTGCATCATAGCATAGTGGTTGCTAGGCAACAGAAGCAAATGTCCGCTTTTTTTCATCAGAGCATATCATAGTAAGCTTTAAAAAACACAAACAGTTTTAGCACAAGCCACTTTCATCTTTCAGTTTTATTAGGCTACAAATCAGCCTTCTTAGCAGGGTACCAAGCCATAAGAAGTGACATTCTCTTTCCAAAGCCAGCGCTAGTACTGCAATGATGAGAGCCTGAGAACGCCTGCTGAGTGTCCAGCAGAAGCAGTGAGCTGAAAAGGAGCACGAGGTCTGTAAGTGGGCATATGCTCTTTCCTGTGCCCCTGCCAGCGCACGCCTGTGTATACTGGTTGGTGCAGCCTGTGTTCGTGCCATTTACATATTTATAGTCTTGCTTTACCCTGTATGTGGTTCATATTATAGAAAGAACCTGACAATATTTGCAAAAAATCTACAACAAAGCAATGTTTTTTGGTTTGGTTTGGTTTGGGTCTTTGCTTCATTTTTGTTTTTCTGATTGTTATTGTTTCAAGAAAGGTTCTTGACATGTAGCTCAGACTTGACTTGAACTCACAGCAGTTCTCCTGCCTTCACCACTCTGGTGCTGGGATTATAGATGTTTGCCACCACACCCAGTTTGCTTTTTCTTTCTTTTCTAAATAACTTCTCAGCATTCAGGCCATCCATATCCACTGTATGTGGGACTGGGCGTGGTGCGTTCATGTTACAAGTGCAATAGATGTGTATCACAAAGAAACTAAGTGGAGCACACTGACTGGGCAGGGAGCTCTGAGCAGTGTCCAGCCTTTTTAAGTCCTGAATCCCACTAGGTCTGTAAAACAGAACTCTGGTTAGCAAGGATCAGAAGTACGAAAGAAGTGGCTGGACTTGGAGCCATCACTGCCAGTGCAGATGAGGAGGGTCAGGCTTCAGATTAGGTCCTCCTGGATTCAGCAGCGACTCTGCTACTGACTTTTGTAACAGAGGACATCAGAAGGACACAGTGTGCCCACAGCAGAGTAAACATACCCCATAACTGTCTTCACTTCCTACGACGGTTTAACCCATCTCTTTCTGTAATCTAGACTGAAGTGACACCAGATTGAGACAGTGAGCCCATTACAGGACGCATGCTACCAACACCTAGATAACTTAGGCACCCATTTCTTAACCTGGGGGCACTCTCAGCCCATGCTGCCATCCCCATAAGTCCATCATACCAGAGATCTTGTCCAGATCCTTTCTTACACACCAGACAATGAAGGCCGGATGTCGCTTTGAGGGTCTGAGACCATCTGTGATATCACTTAAACCTTGGCCACTTTCAAAGTTGTAAAAATTAGGGGATTTCCCCTGGTACTTATTTTTAAACTAAAAAAAGATATGGCCCCTTCCTCTCACGGCATACCATGCTGAAGTGTGGAACAAAGTGATGGTGTATGGGCTGCTGAGGTAACTCTTGGACTAGCCTTCTGGAGTCCTTCCATCCTGGTCTGAAAAACAGATGAAGTCCTATATGTGTTTATTTGCCAACAGTTATTTCCTGGTTGATTAACAGACATAGTGTTTATGTTTTGGTTCTGACAAGAGACCCTTCTCTAGCCTCTCTTCTACCAACTAGAATGGAATCGTTTCTATTTCCCAAGAGAACGTGTGGTAATTGTTTCTGAACACTAGAAGGGCAAGGACACTGTTTCCCTTGCAGAGCTAGTGCCCTTCATAGCAGCTGCATGGCTGTGTGTTGTGGCCTTTCTAATATGGTTGGTCTTTTTCCTTAGGCCCTCGATGGGTTCTTCTTTGTGGTGAACCTGGAAGGCAATGTGGTGTTCGTGTCAGAGAATGTGACACAGTATCTAAGGTATAACCAGGAAGAGCTGATGAACAAAAGTGTCTACAGCATCCTGCACGTCGGGGACCACACTGAATTCGTCAAGAACCTGCTGCCAAAGTCCATAGGTAAGTGTCAGCTGATCCCCCACAGCCTCCTTTACCTTCTCACATATTTTCTTTTCAATTTTAAACAAACTCATGAACACAGAAAAGAAATAGAATAATGTCACCATGGGCTTTTGACAAAGGAGGCAAGCAGTTTGCATCCGCATGTGGGAGGGACGTGGGCTTGGGAATCCAGGTTAAGGTTGGGAGCTGAAGGCAAACCTGCCTGGGAGGAGGGCTGCCTCTCACATATTTTCTTGGTGAGAGTGAGTAAATAGAACTGTGTTGTGTCATGGCCATGACAGCAACTGTAAGTATTCCAGTACAGTCGTGGATGCCAGTGCTGATCCTGAATAAAGGATCCTGTTGATCTTCTATGGGAATTATGTGAAAATAATGCAGATGGAAAGTACTTAGAGCAGCTATTGGCAGAGGTATTTTTTATGTTTTAAGACAAGTTGAAATCTTTACCCACATCACCACTGCCCACCAACTTGGATAGTCCGTTTGCTGTGGACATCTGAAAAATGGACCACGACATGTTCAGATTTGGCTCTCATGGAGTTCTGTATAAAAGAGTGTGGTATGTGTGTGACGCGCATGTAGGGTGTTCTAAAAATGAATGCTAGGGCACATGCTACAGTTTGGGGGTATTGACCCAGTTTTTCATGTTAGTCTCTTGAGCAGCTCTGCAGATGTCCTTGCAGAGCTTAGCCCATCCCCGTCTCAAGTTTCCTGACGTCCACTTGTTTTAGACACTGTGCAGAAGTGCACATGGCGGGTGTGGCCAGTGTTCGCAGTGGGCACCTCACAGCATGGGCCTGCCTTGTTCCCATTTAGTGGTTATTTTTTAATATTCTTACTTAAACTGTTAAGAACATCTTCACAGATAAAATGACGTACATGTTCTAGTGGGGAATAAGGTCAGGCTTGAATTGGCAAGTTTCCTTTTACTGTTTGTATGTGCTGGTCTTAATATTAGCCAGTGAATAGGAAAGATCCATTTTATCTGCCGTTATGGCCAGCTTTGCCTCATGAGGAAAAAGCCCTTTGTTTTCCATGACTGCAACAGTCATCAAAGATGTGTGAGCCTTGTGTGGGATTCTTTTGTTTCAGTCACTGGTAAATGTATAAAAACAGATTTCATAGTTGAAATGACTACTTTTCCAATCTCTTCAGTAATTTTCTGTTCCTCAGAGGCCTTATGCCTCTTACTTACTTGTCTACAGAGCCCTCTACCTTGCTCCACACAGTACCTTTTCCTTTAGTCTCCACTTCCTTCTTAGTTGAGACTAAGAACGACCGTCCTTCTGTTCTTTGCTGGCTCTGTGTAGTCTCTGTTATGTGAATAGCTTTCCTAACTGCTGATAGTGAAATGAGCCTTGTCTTCCAAGCTGCTGGAAGCTGCTGTGCCTCCCTGGACAACTAGAGTAGCGGCTTCAGCTTTCTGCTCTCTAGAGTTGCCTTCTTCCCAGCCTGTGAGCAGGTGCCGGCCTTGGGTCCACCGTCACACCCCCCACCCCTGGTGTTCTCTGACTACTGACTGCTTTCCTTAAGGTTGCCCTTTCCTGTGGGGGATGGTAAAGAGAAGAACCAGAGTGAGAGTTAGGGTGAGTCTACTGTAGCTCTTCCGCTAGCTAGCTGCACATCTCTCTAGAGGTCAGCTTTCTCCCTTGGTCCGTCTCTGGGATCCTCTCTGGAAACCCAAATCAGTCATTGTTTTCTTTCTTTTGTTGTTTTCTCTAATGTATTTCAGAAAACACTGATGNCTTTCCCGTAGTTCAGCAACTCTTTCTTAATATATGCAGTTTTTAATTTTGAANTGAAGTTGTTTTCACTTGACACAGAATCAGCACTTTGTCTTCAAGAGTTTTCAGTCCCACTAAAGAAGTCTACATGGAACAATTAGGAGAGACTGTAATTGGGTGGGTCAGGAGCACACACTCTAGAAAGTACACTCTGAAGTTTAAGAAGTTGACAGCAGTATGTATGAGAGGAGGCCGGAGAAGCTGGGGTGTCTCTCAGGGAGCATCCTGCCATGGTATGCTGTAGCTCAGGAGAGAAATGGCAATAGGAACAGCAGGACCAGACCGCCCTCTGGTCCTAAGGGTGGAGTGTGGACAACCCGACCAGCTGGATGGGCTGGGCCTTCTCAGTGAGGGCTGGATCACAGGTTGGGATTACTTTCATGCTCCTGACGACTACAGTCCAAATCCTCCGAAAAATGTTGATGCCTCGAACTGTCGGTGCCATTTGCAGAGTTTTGAGAAGTCTTTGCACCTCATAAACCAGAATATAAGCAGACTGAACGAAATGTCCAAGAAATCAAAGATAGAAACCCAAAAATAGGGTATTCAATATTTTAGTAGTAAGTAGTCAAAGCTTGAACTTGAAGAGAAGTGGTCAGGGTGAAAGTTCCAGAGTGTAGAAAACATTTTGAAAAGCCCAAGTTCCTGAGTTGTAAAGCATTGTGGTTCATCAAAGTGTCAAGCATCATGGGCGAATAAAGTCCCTGTGCTTTTCCTACACCCTTTAATAATTCAGCAGCCCTGAGCCCATTATTTCCTTGTAATCTCGGGTCCCTCTTGCCTCTCAGTGAATGGGGGACCTTGGTCTGGCGAACCTCCCAGGCGGAACAGCCATACCTTCAACTGTCGGATGCTGGTGAAGCCTTTACCTGAGTCAGAAGAGGAAGGCCATGATAACCAGGAAGCACATCAGAAATATGAAGCTATGCAGTGCTTTGCTGTGTCTCAGCCAAAGTCCATCAAAGAAGAAGGAGAAGGTAGGACAGACCCTGGGAGAACACGTGTCTGGTCACAGCCTTAGTAATCACAGAGTAGCACTCATACAGAGGAAAGCGTGAAGCAATTCCTTGATTCTTCCCCATGTTTACTATTTGTATAGTTTGGTTTTTTTCCTCTGTAACATTGGGGGGTTGAAATTGTGCATGATAAACAGGCATTTTACCTCTTAAGTTTTATCTCAATTTGAAAATGTTCTGTGGTGATAAATGTGGCTTGCCTCCATGTCCAGGATTCACAGAAAGCAGCATTTGAAACTGCAGTAGCACAACCAGGGGCATGTGAGCCTGGTGACCATGGCACTTCTGCAGCTCTGACAGTGACTGTTAAGGGGATCCTGGGGTGCTTTGAGCACCTAATGCAAATCTTATGCCACAGCCCCAGAAGAATGTATGTGGGTACAAGCAGCATTTTCCATAAACTTTCCAGGGAGTGATGAAATCTGTGTAACTTTTCTGTGGGCACCAGGTCTTCACTGTGGTGTAATAGCAGAGTGGACAGACACAGGAGTGGGGAGTGGAGGGCTTCCAGGTTCATAGGCTTACTGGGCTGCTCCCCTAACAAGATGCTAATGCACACAGCCAAGTGTCCCTCCTTAGTATAAGATGGTGTTGCAGAGAGCGCTCTGTGGAGCAACAGAAAGGAATGAGCTTGTGACTCCAGTGCAAGGAAATATTCTAGAGGGTATTCAGACAGGCCAACCCCTAAGTCCACCATAGCTCTGGTTGTGGACAAATTCCTTCACTTTTATTTATTATCAATTTATTATGTGAAATTGCCGGTGCAAGTATCAAAATTTAATACAGAATGGGGATGCAGGTGTAACTCGGGGTGGAGTTTTAGCTGACGTGGGTGAAACCCTGGGTTCAGGTCTCAGCATGTGTGCACGTATGCGCATACACACAGGATTTAGGATTACTGATGAGCTATAGTCACCACTGAATATTAGCTTAGTACTTGTTAATTAAAATGTGTAAATTTTTAAATTTAAATTTTATCAGAAAGGGATTATGAAGAGCTGTTATGGAAGATACATGNTATTTCAGAATTAGCCTGTGTTTGGGTGTAACCGTCAGACAGTTCCATTTTGNTCACTCAACAAGAGAAAATACTGTAGATTCACCTGTGATATTCCAAAGGCATATAAGGTAGAGCTGTGTCAACTCACTGTTACGTCCTAGAGATGAGAACATGTGGATTCCGGCTGAGGATGTAGCTCTTGGGAGAGTGCTTGCCTAGCATGCCCAAACCCCTGGGTTCAGTCTCCAAAGCACATCAAACCAGGCATTGTCATGGAGGCCTGTAATCCTAGCACTCAAGATAAGCACGGAAAAGTCAGAAAAGTCAGGGTCACCTTTGGCCACACACAGCAAGTTTGATGCCAGCCTAAGATGTAGCAGACTCTATCTTTAAATTAATTAACTAACAAAATTGGATTTGAGGCAGAATGTGGTGGTGCACACCTCTAATCCTAGCACTTAGATAAGATCCCATGCATTTAAGGTGGTACAGCCATAGTAATCCTGCACTCAAGAGATAGAGGCCAGAGGATCACTGTCAGATTGAGGCCAGTTTGGTCTACAAGTGAGTTCCAGGTCAGCCAAAGAGGCATAGCAAGACTCTTACCTTAAAAGGAGAAAAAGGGGGTGGGGGTGGTGGATCTGTCTGTTCCTGAAATGTAGCATAAATGAGGGTTTCTTTTCCTTTGTCCTCTTCCTTTTATTGTAGCTGCACTACTGAGTGTTGAACTCATGGCCTTACACATTGTAGGGAGTGTTCAACCACTGAGCCACATTCCCCACTCCTCATGATGACTGATTTTAATCTAAAGATACCAGCTACTACTTGATATCCCCCCCCCAAAAAAAAAAACTTCCCAAGTTTAAAGGTGAATGATTGCAAGCCTATGGTGTAAGAAGATGTGAAGAGCCTGTTTTATTTCTGTAGCAGCCTTTGGTCAGCCTTTCTGTAACTTGAAAAAGCTATACAGTATGCTCTGCGTGTTATAAGGCATATAAAGCATGTCACTGTTCTCCAGTATATAAAACATGTCACGGTCCCCAGAAGTGAGCCCCCATGTAGAAAACAATGAAAATGGGGCCTGGGGAAATCATTCAACAGTTAAGAGCACTGGCTGTTCTTCCAAAGGACCCATGTTCAATTCCCAGCACTCACATGGTGACTCACAACCATCTATAAAGCTAGTTTCAGGAAATCAATCAACCTCTTCTGGACTCCACGGGCACCAGGCATGTAAGTTATACACAGACATGCATGCAGGCAAAACACGTATACACATAAAAAAATAAAATTTTAAAAAATTGAAGTGGAGACAAGGTTAAACGGTAACAGTGGCTGTGTAAGGAACTCGCCATGCCAAGATGCTGATCCATAAGGCAGCGATTCTGGTGCACTTACTGGGTTCAGTGGAGTTTGTGCTCTGAATCCATATCCAGGGGCAGTTTGTATTCCTTGTTCCAAATTTCATCGCCTATCATCAGGTACCTACATAGTCTGTTAATAGTAAACCTGAAGCTAAGAAGCAAACTCCTGACTAACAGTATCCGATTTTAGTTTGATCTTTTTGTTTTCCTTTGTTTACTTTATTATGAATTAATTTGGTTTTACACTCAGTGACATAGCNAGAATAGACCCCATGCTTGTCTTCACGAGGGAGGCGGTTTCCAGTCACTAACTCTCTAGTTCGGTGGGTGGATTCTGACCACCTGTGCTGTGTAGCTTCGTCATCTGCCCTCTGCTCTAGCTNACCCTAACAACTGCCTCCCACTAGAGCTGGACAGAGAATTAATCCCGTGAGAAGCACAGGGCCATGGAAACTCCCACTGATTTTACAAGGCTGTGTTGTCATAGATATTGGAGTTGACTTGATCACTACAAATAAAAATTTTAATATGATAAAACTGTGTCTATTTAAGATTTGCAGTCCTGCTTGATTTGTGTGGCACGAAGAGTCCCCATGAAGGAAAGACCAACCCTTCCCTCATCAGAAAGCTTTACTACCCGCCAGGACCTCCAAGGTAAATTCTTGTCAAAGAAGACAAAAGCAGTCATTTCAGAACACCTGGGCATCTTAATACAAAAAAGACTGTCTGTGAGACCGTGGTGTTGAGAAGTTGTGGTAGCTAGGACTGCTGGGGTGGAAGTGCTGAGGGGCAGAGGCTCACAGAGGGGAGAGGCTGTCTTCATTGGGTTCTTCCTAGAGGTGTATTTGTGCTGCCAGCTCCAAACATCAGGTTTTCCATTTCTGTAGTTCTTTCTCTGTGGTCCACCAACCCCAGATCAAAATGATCCAGTTTTTAAAAAGTGTCTATATGATCATTGTTCTGTATAGAATAGAATATTAACTAGAGGTAATTTAATGTATTGGGGAGAGAGAGAGGGAAGCTAGGCATGAATGATAGCACATCCCTGAAACCCATCCCACATTCAGGAGGTAAGGCAGAAATGCTGTGACATTCAAGGCTAGCCTAAGCTGGAGAATATATTCCAAATCAGAATAGACTGTATGAGAAGAATAAATAAATAAAGTTAATAAAATAAAAAATACACAGGAAGATAGAGGTCATATGTATATCCTGTACCATTTTACATGAGCAGCTTTAGTGCCCAGGCATTTAAGTATCATGGAGTCTCAGATGAGTCCCCCACAGACTCAGGCAGNGCCTCTGAACAAGTACATGTATTCCTAAATTGTCATCGTTTCTCTAGAAAATAGGTGTTGTAGATGTAATGCCCTTATCTCATAGGCAAGATCACTTCTCTGGACACGAGCACCATGAGAGCCGCCATGAAGCCGGGCTGGGAAGATCTGGTGAGAAGATGCATTCAGAAATTCCACACACAGCATGAAGGGGAGTCTCTGTCGTACGCCAAGAGGCATCATCATGAAGGTAGGACTCTCTGCACACTACTCCATAGGGATTTTCTTGAGTTGCGTTCTATGGGGATGTCCCACCAAGAAGAGATCCTGGAATCTCACCTCACAGACCTCTGAGTCCTGTGCTGGTGCTCCCTGGCCCAATACACTACTTGAGAAAATAAAGTAAAAGGTGTTAATGTCACAAAGATGGACAGAAAGAGGGGGAAAGGTCATTTTCTGTAATCCTCATACTTCTGGATGTATGACAAGACAACAAAGTTCTCTGTAAGCTAAGGAAACAAGATCCAGTTCATACGGGCATTCTGGAAGGAGGAACAGATGAAATTTGCAAGAGTGAATAAATCCCAAGCTCTCCTTCAAGGTCCAAACAGCAGACTCCTGATGTTTCCAGAAGGCCCAGAGAGGCAACGTGACCTGCTCTGGGCCACAGACTGAAAGGGCAGTGGAAGTAAACCTAACACTCCAGCCATCCTTCAGTACATTCCAGCCCTTAATGAATGCTACCTTCGAATGCCTTGTCATTCTTTGTCATCTCATCAACCCCTCCACCAAGCCAATGAGGTGGACACCGCAGCTCTCCCCCGGTTTGCTCCCTGGAGACCCAGGCAGGGGAAGTGACTGGCTCCTGAGCATTCAAACAGGATCAGCTGATGACATCTGCAAGCCACAAGCCCACACTGGTGGTCATGCTGCCATGTTCTCCCAAAGTCACTTTTTCTCAAGCACATTTGATTTTCTTCTTAAACAGCTGAAAACAAACATCTTTTTGCTCTAACAAGTGCTGAGTGGGGGACGAGGCCTGGCCAGCATGCAGTTGGTCAGCGTGGGCTCCACAGCACGTGAGGGACTCATGGCAGAACAAGGCATCTCAGACCTCAGCATGGGCAAATGTCTGCCTCTGCAGAGGAGAATCTGTAACTAATTTGTGGGAAATGGAGCTGTAGTTTGTCATCCATTTAGTGTGCATCTGTGACCTTGGCTTTTTAACTAGGAAGGTTTGTATAGTAAGCTTTATGCTTTTGAGGCTACTTAATGAAGAGGCACAGACATAAGTGTACTCTTACTTCCATGTGCTCCCCACACATGTATCTTATTCATCCTAATTTCTTAAAAATTAAGCAAATAATCAAACATTGTGTACCTTCCAATGTTGTTCTTACTGTTAGAGTAAGGGCAAATACAGATGGTATAGTTGACAGAAATCAGTATTTAATCTACCGTTTCCCTTGATAATGGCTTGGAATAAAAGCAGAAATTAAAGAGCTACCCTTGGCAAGCATGTTCAGTGTCCCTGGATCCTGGATGCCCTGCATTTAATTCCCAGCTCCCTGGTTCCTCACAAGAGAGTTTATATCCATATACCACGTGCTGTTCATTTAGAGGGATAGAACCCACTGGAAGGAAACTGGACATAGACATACAACATGGGCAATGCCAGAGCCCAGGGAGCTAGCTCAGTGGGTGAGAGTGCTTGCCAGTCAGTCANGAAGGCCTGAGTTCAGGCCTGGTTATGTGCTCACCTGTAACGCCCGCACTGTGGAAGGTAAGACAGGATTGCTAGGGCTTTCTAGGCACACAGAGGTGCACACAACATGCACCATCTGTGTATATTCATACATACCCACACAAAAATGAATATATAAATAATAATGTTTTAAAGAAACAGATAATCCCAGAAGTTTCCACCTGCATCGAGTAGGAGAAATATGCTAAGTATATTACTAGATACACAATGTTTGATTATTTGTTTAAGTTTTAAGAAGTTAGGATGAATAAGATACATGTGTGGGGAGCACATGGAAGTAATATACCTGAATGGAAGTACATACCTGAATGGTTGGTGTGCTCACACATTGTTCCTTAGTGTGCAGACCAAATGGAAATGGAAAATCTTTAGAGATCACAGCCAAGGTCAGAAGAAATCTAAACTTACAAGCCGCTGAGAATGTGAGTCCTGTACACAGTTGGGTTTCTGCTACCGATAGACACATGCTTATTTTGCACAGCACCACTCACATAGAACAGTAACTGATTCCCAGTATGGCCACTTCAGAATCCATGCAGGCAGCGGCTCATAGCAGGCGGACATATCCCAATATCGTGTCTAACTGAGGCTGTGGAGGGGCCATTTGACAAACTCAAAACGAAGCTGTTCCAGNAAATCAGAATCCCCCTCCCCTTGCCTGCACTTCCCTGACATGGTGAATGTTCTTGGTCATTTTGGGGCTAGTTGTTCAGTCCACAAAATTTGTACTAACAATTATNTATTAGAAACATGGTAGTCTTCTTAAAATTATTTAAAAAGCAACTGAGTTTTACCACTATTTTTTTTCTGAATTGAAATCATTTTTATATGAAATGTTCATTATAAAATGCAATTCTAAAAAATTAAAATAAAAAAATACAGTTCAATGAAAACATAAATCTCAAGGTTATTATAAGAGAAATTACATTAAGCCAGTTGATTTGCTTTGTATTTCTTGTCTTAAAAAAGAAGTATCTGGCCTTTATCTAGAAGATAAAGTGATTACCTTGGCTAAGGTCTGTGCATGGGTTTCAGTTTTGTTTGCCTCTTTTTTCTGACAGAAGACTTTTACTTTTCCCTCCTGTCGTCCTAAGCATGGAAATACCACTTTTACTGCACTATGAGAAACAAAATTGAGAAAAAACAGTAGAGGTAACAGATGGAATAGGTCATCCCATGATGGATATTCAGACAACAGTGTTGTAAATCTCATCCTGATGTTGACACTGTGAAGGGAATCAAAAGCAGAGTATACTTGGACAGACCATGTTTTGAGGTTGTGTTGCTGTTGTAGTGTTTTCTAATATTGTTAAGAAGTTATAGAACGGCTTATTTTGATCTGGTAAACTGTTTACACTCACTTTGCCCCATAATAATGATTTAAGAAAGAGCAGTTTAAGCTGGGCGGTGGTGGTGCACACCTTTAATCCCAGCACTCGGCAGAGGCAGGTGGATCTCTGTGAGTTCGAGGCCAGCCTGATCTACAGAGCGAGTTCCAGGACAGGCACCAAAGCTACACAGAGAAACCCTGTCTCGAAAAACCAAAA